>JAODGA020036134.1:0-28723 GCA_027574885.2 Drusilla canaliculata | reverse complement strand
GTAATACTCATATAACCCAAACCCCCCCCCGCGTACAAACCCTCCCCCCCACCTATTGTGTAAGACACCCCCGCCCGCCCCCCCCACCCCCCCCCGCATTGCCACCACCTACACAACCCGCTCCCTCTCTTATTCGCCGCCCGTTGCCGGTCCGCGCGGTGCCCTCACTACCCACGCCGCCCCGGCTCTGTTCTCTGACCCTTTTCTTAGACATATATCTCTAAACTCCACATGCATGTTACGGCGAGCCGGCAACCCTTTTCAAACCTGTATATTGGTCTTAGAACGGACTTGAAATACGAATAGGAATACGAAATTAGGAGACTAAGGACCGTGCGGATTGCACGACTAACTCGCCGTCGCCCGCTGCCGCCGCACGTGCACCAGACAGAGAACACGCTGGAATATGTGAACATTAGAACATTAAGGAACATTAGAACATTAAGAGAATCGAAACATTACTACCTACGTCCGACAAGCCGTTCGTTTCGAAGGTGCCGAGAAGGGTTGGAGGGCTGTGCAGAGAATGCAGTGTGCGGGTGGATGAAACCAAATGGGCAACATGTTTTCTTACATGTACATTATTCTTGCTATTATGATCGCCGTGCTTGCATCAGAGACGCACTATCTCTCAGGTGAATAGAGTCTTATCAATTCGAAGCCCGAATAAACTTTAAAATTTTGAAGTGCGATGATTGATTGAAATGTGGGTGAGAGAATGTGCATGGTTGAGCGTGAAAAAACACACACCCGCGCTCTCATGGCCTCTAACGCTTGATATATGTGTGTCGAAGACAAAACGACGTTTTGTTTGCGAACAATGGGGATGTTTCCACCACGGCGCAACATAAGCGCTTCGTCGCCACCCCCGCAACGCAACGCGAGCGCTCCACTTGAACGCGCGCCGCACGAGTGTAAGTACGCCGTGCGGAATTATCATGCGAGCGGAGCGATTATTCAAATGGTAAATGGATGCCGCGACGCCGCCGCCGTGCCGTGCCGGCACGCACGAACAAAGGACACATTATTCGGATACGTTCGCCAAAATTAAGAAGAACCCAAATACGCACAATATTAATAATAATGCATTCACGCCTTATATGGGAGCAGCCGTAAGTGTTATTATTTGGGCGCGAACAATGCGCGAGGGTGCGAGACGTATGAGGGGTGCCCGGGAGGGGAACGCGGTAGGCGCGTGGAAGACACAGGAGCGCAATCCTGGAAATAATAGTGTCTTAGAAAATAAGCGCCCGGTGGAGTGTGCGCCGCCCGAGAATGGGACGATGGCAGAGTAGCACATTGTGGCCATAAATGTGTGACAAAAACAATGTGCATATAAGCACAAGAATAGAATTCGCCCAAACTTTACACGACTTTTGAGCAAAGAGCAAACTTTTCGACGAGTCTATTTTTTATCATTCAAGTTGGGTAATTACATTAATTTATGAACACAGACAATTGCGGTGGTCTTCATGCATGCGAATCAGATATTATCTTATGTATAAACCGTGGAGTGATGCGAATTTGGACTGATCAGTGATTAACATTCGGTAAGATTTCCTTGCGCGAAGGCAAACGACGGCGAAGGGTCTGCGTCTTCGTTGTGCGATCTTCAGCGAAGTCCGCAGATTTATGAATAATGCAGCGAACGGTCAAGCGAACACATTCCAAGGTTTTGATTTTCTAGATGGCCAGTTTGCAACGAAAATGTTGTTGCTCGGCCCGCGTTGGCGGCGGCCGGCGCAAGTCGGATGGTGGCTGCCTACGCTAGCCGCACGCCGCCACGCGAGTCACTTCGCGCAACGATCGCACCGTGGACGAGTGTTATGATTTAGTTATAACCGAAGCCTGCACACACACAATGCAAATCAATAGTCGGCCACCAGAAAACCGAACCGCCACCCGCTCGGCCGCTGTGCGTTTGCCGCAGACGTCCATCTCAAGACATTTCTCGGCCAAAGCCCGCCCGCGCCCCCCTTCGACGCCCGGTCAACCCCCCGCGCGGCCGCCCTGCACACCGCTTAGCGCTGCTCCTTGTCCGTCCGTTGCAATTTCCACCTTCAACCCGTTTCTACGCCCGAACCCTTTCCCTAACAACTGTCCGTTTCATATATCCAGTCAACCGCCTCCGCTGGCACAACGCCGCCGCGTCGCGCGCGCGTTTGGCGCACGATGGACTAATTCATATTCCTCATACTTGTCCACTTGCGCGCTGTGGCGATGGTTGAATGGATGCGAGATGACGGCGGGCGGCGCAGCGGGGGGTGGTGGCGATGGGTTTGGCGGCCGCTAGGTATATGCCGGCACGCTCGCCTTCTGTCGGGCGTATGCAAATGAGGTGAGGACCAGGCGGCATCGGACACTAGACGCCGAACGCGGCCAACGGAGCGGTGGCGGCGGCCGAGCGAAGACCAAGACGCTGCAGCGCCTCTGTATTCCGCTCCGCTCTCCCGCTGCCTCCCATCCCTACCCCACGCTATGTCTTGCTATCCCCACAGGTCTTATCAAAGTCCACGCTAGCGTTCACCTATTCTAATCACCATACCGAGTGTTGCAAGTGCCAGTAGCAAGCAGCCGACGTGGTCCACATTCAGCAGCGGCATCTGCAAGACGCTCGGTGCATGAAAGTTGATGAGTAATGTTGGGTCTTAGGATTGTGTATCCAGCGCGGGTGACAGCGGCGGCGGCGGCGGCCAGAGTTCGTGTGTGGCACAGCACGCGCATAGGTGTGAGGGTGACTATTGCGGAGCGACGCGGACAGTGGGTGGATGTGAATGGACACATAAATATTAGTTCAAGACGTGTATAGTGCAAGCGCGGCGCACTGTTGTCCTCCGACCAAGAAGCTTGCCTGTCAAGACCCTTTCTCTAACCCGACACCCTTTCCTTGCCCCACCGCACACTGTCCGCGCTGCTAACGCAAATGACCATTACTTGTCCAGAAACCAGGCATCTTGTAGCTTGAACTTTAACATTTTACCTACAAGTAAAATAAATATATATCAGGTAATATCTGATTTTAAATTAGAATTAAATCTTTTCACTTTTATAAAAACCCCAATTTTCATAAAGTTGTCTGTGGGACATTGATGAATTACATATGTCTAGCACATCGCGCTACCACTGCGCAACGTAGTGCGATGTGCTAGACACGCATAGGTCGTTGGTTCGAGTCCGATCAAAAGTCGCCTTTTTTCCTTCAATTTAATTCAATTAATTGTTCAATAATTTGTCATTAATTGACCACTAAATAATTATTCGTTATTCCTTGAATTGCCAATTGCGTCTTGGATGCAGTCAATCAAAGAATTGAATATGATAGTGGAAGTGTGGGAAGGGTAACCTATATCTGTAACCCCAATTTAACTCAAGATTTGATTCAATCCAATAAAATATATTTGATCCAATAGACATTTTACAACAAATAAGCATATGCATACTAGTTCACTAGTAAACATCGCAGTAATTTT
Organism: Drusilla canaliculata; assembly: GCA_027574885.2. Taxonomy (NCBI): domain Eukaryota; kingdom Metazoa; phylum Arthropoda; class Insecta; order Coleoptera; family Staphylinidae; genus Drusilla; species Drusilla canaliculata. The sequence goes on along the minus strand of JAODGA020036134.1, from coordinate 25,253 downwards.
TGGCTCTTGCAAAGATGCTCGTCTCTGGGAAAAGTTTCACCCATCGGCTAGTTCCTGAGGGACGCAGCGGAGGTGGCCCCGGCTTGGCCGGCATAACTTAGGAGAACAGGGATGTAATGCGCCCTACGCCAACAGGCTCAAAGAAAGGGCGCGCGTGTTTAGGGTCAGACGATGTCCTCTCGCAAGTAGTCGCAGCGTCCGGTCGCCGCTCATCTGCATACGGGCGAAGTAAAAACAACCTCGCTGCTGCGACGCGAAGATGACGCGCGCGCGCGCCAGGCAGAAGACAAGCGACAACACCGAAGACGCCAACCACCGCAACTCGGAGGGTGTATGTGTGTGAGAACGTTTGCATGTAGCGTTGAACGCGCACGGATTTCGCTCGTATGTGCGCGCGTAAGAAAAGGGTTGCACAAGGCCGAAAAGGGGAGGCGACCGAGGACATTAATCTTACCACATCTAAAACCATCGCCGGCCGGCCGGCCAAAGTGTCCTTTATGTAAATGCAGCAGCAAAGGCGCGACCGGCGCGGAACGGCGAAGGAAAAGGAAGCGCGTCGTCGGTTGGTGGCTGGCGACCGAAGGAAGATTTCTCGGCCGCTTTAAGAAGCGCGTCGCAGCGCTGGCAACTGAGAGCGTAGAGCGTAGTGGACGCGAGAGGACATCAAAAACGAAGATGACACACACACACACACACACATACACACACTCACAAGACAGTTCTGGCGAGGTGCGGTTTGCTTTGCATATTCATGCGTCCCAGCCGTCTCCCGCCGCCGCCTCCTGCCATGCTCTTCTCCGGCATCGGTGCGAAAGGGTTGCGCATACCTGCTGGTGAGATTTTGGGGACAATAAATATTTGGGAACTTTGCCAAGGCATAGAAAATCAAACTTTACAGGGAGTCGATCAACAGCCAATCCATAGTGAAATCCGACGTCAAATGAAATTGTTCCAAGCAGTCGTGCTCGCTGCTTTTTATGGCAGCCGCCCAACGCTCACACGCATCTTAACCGACTGGTGTTTGTTTAAGTTTTTGCCTGGGCCATAAAACAGAAGCGTGCGTTCTTGGGTAGGGCGCGCGCGCTATGGGTAGCAAAACAGCAACGTCCGCAAGCCCATTGCGCAATGGGAAACGAGGCAAACAACACCTGACTCAAATTGCACGTTCAGTCGCAGGGTGCGCGAATTTTATTTGCATACACACACACATGTTATTTGAACGCATTCAACATCAGCATCAGCAGTTGCGGGCGTTTGGGCGGCCCCAAATTAAATAATTCCGGTCAGGTTCACGCTCGACGTGGAACTTTGGCGCTTCTTATTCTCGGCCGGTGGCAAAAAGCGATTCTCGCGGGAGGCGGCGACCGTGGTTTAATGAGCACCGATAAAAAGCATGTACGTATATTGCGGCTCCTTTGCCATCCCCGCAACCCTCGAACACAACGCGATGCGGCCGCATGCCAATGGTCATAAGTGTGCGACCGAGTGTACTTCGATAGTTGCCTTAATCAATAATGCGATATTACCGGGATATAAGCGGGCATAAGCGGGGACGCCTGCGTGGCCGCTAAGAAGGCTCGCCGCTCTCGCAGACGGGAAGGAAACACCGAGCGTAAGCGAAATTTCGAAATTTACATTCGCACACAATCGCAATCGGCAGCCGGCAGTCGGTGTTGTGTGTGCAGCGTACGGCGTTGGGTTGAAGCGGGGGGGCGGGTGCGTGGTGGCGAGTGCGGCGCGGCTGTAATATTCGGCCTTGTTCGGATCGCCGTTAGCCCAGCCACGATGGGAGCACATGTGTAGTTAACGTTATGCACGCTACGTGCGGGTGCGCGCACACGACCCCTTTCGACTCTCCAACTCCGATCTCTCGTCTCGACCGCCGCCACTAATAATAGTTGAAACACATGAATATATATACATATACATATACATTTAGCAAGCGCGTCTCTTCCATCGGCGGATGATATTCATGTGAGCACAGCTTCCGCATCTTACTCACCTACACAGCGCGAGTAAACATTGCTTCGGGACAGTCGGGAATGCGGAGTTTTAACCTTTCGATTTGCCCCCGCAGGCTCTGCACTCCTCTCCCCCTTAGGGCAACATTTCCTACATTTGGTCATTAGTAACTTGCACATCTACCAAATCTGTTGCCGAAATCTTTGATAAAGGCAAACGCCAATTATCCTTACATTCTCGAATAAAACACCGAGCTCTTAATACCGTGAGTCGCTTTCGAATGGTCTTATTTGACATAGTTCTAATAGAATAAATGCACCCTTGATATGGAAATCAAAAGTTTATGGGGCGACACTCAAATCTCCGATAAATAAAAATGCCATGAAAGGAAGGAATGGTGCGGCAGATTTACGCATGAATGGTTCAATAACGCATCGCCGTAGGGAAAGGAGCCCAGATAAAATTCGAAAATTATGTTAACTTCATGTTCACCGCCGTTGGCTCGTTCATGGCGCGGCGGCGGCGGCGGCATCGGCGGCGCGCGGCGTGCGCTCACCGCCGCCGACGACGATTACTATGTCGGGAGGAAAACTTAAACTATAACAGCGGGACGATAAAATGCGACAACTTGTTGCGCCGCCACACTGCTGCCCGGCCACCGTGCACCGCCAAGAGTTACTACGGCACTTCGAGCCCCGCCGCCGCCGCCGCGCGCCCGCTGGCTCGTGCGGCGTGTGCTATTCGCAAAAATCGCTCGACTCCGCTGAGCGCTCCCCCGTCGATCGTTCCCCCAAGCCTAGATTGCCGCAAACCGTGCTGGATTTCCCTAATTCCAACACTCGCACAAACATACTGCGAAAATAAATCTAATCATGAAAAAGTGCTTTTTCACATCCAAGTATAAATACCAGAAAACACGAGACGTGTCGCAAGACGATTTTCAGTAGATGTAAATTGCATAAAACGAAACGCGAGTTGGTCGGAAGAGAGGTGACGTAAAATAGGGTTCACGTCTCCTTAGCGCGCTCTGTCCCGTAGTTGGAAAAAGTGGCGCTAGCACATGTGTTCCAACTTTTTCTCTCTAGCTTTTTTCAACCTACGCCACTTCGTGACTGCGCTGCCGGACGTAATTGTTTTATAATTTACTTGAAGCGCGCCCTGATGGACGCACGAAATATGCTCCTCCGCCGCTGCTAATGAGGAAAAGGGTCGGCGCTTTTTGTGCGGCTTCGGGGGCCGCGGTCGGCGCGTCGCTACGAATAAACTCATCAAAACATGCATGTACCGGCCCCCGCTAGCTCAACCGGTTGTAACTAATTGTTGGGATTTTCTACAACAATATTTAAAACACTTTTTCCGAGCTTGGCCCGCACACGCACACATAAACACACACACACATACACACACACACACACATTCGGCCACCAACTTCGGGCACGCGCGTGTTCGAACACACAGCTGCAAGCAATTGCTCGCGTAAACGGATCAACTCGTTGCGCATCCTCTTTTCGATTGGCAGCGATAGTTTGCTCCACAAACGTTTGCGTTGTCTTTCGAGTGTGGCGGGATTGGGACCGGCGTTCCTATGAGAAAGTCCCCGTCGCCGAGGAGTTCAACGCAGTTCACTCCTCGCGCGACGCTTGATTGACTCACATGCTTGGCTTGCGTTTCGGCTCTCCGCGAACGGTTTTTCGGAGCGATCGGCGATTACGGTAACGCCACCGCCGCCGCGCCGCGCCATGCCGCCACCATACCGCCGAACAAAAGCCATCTCGTCGATCGGCATGAATCATGTGATTTACCTGTTTATTGGATCGAGACCGAAGTGCTATGCTGATGCCATGCTGATGCTATGCGTCTAGTCGTACGGCGTGCCAAACTACATACAATATAAAAACTACTCGGCGATTATGTTAAATAGCCGAGAGTAGCCAAAGTTGGACCGTTGCCATGAATGGACCACCATTGTAACTTGAAAACTGTAATAGTAATAGTAGTAATAAGTTATATACAAATTAATATAAGTCATAAATTAAATCAGGATAACGTTGCTTAGCTTGGACCATGCTGAATTTGATCAAATTGGAATAAGTTCAGTCATGTACGAAGTACTGAGTTTAACCAAATATCAATGTTGTAAGTGACAGTGAAGACCATAACACTATTTTTGATCTATGTCAAACTAAAACAATCAAATATTTTGAAAACGTTTAATATGAAATTTCACCACCTTTAATACTGAATTCACTACCAGGACCATCGAGCTAGAAGAAGAAAATAAGCAGACATGATCTGGTGCATCAAATGTCACATATGGTTTCACACAAAATGTGCTGAAGTAAGCCTAAATATCAAGAATTATAATTGTATGAAAGTGGTCCAACTTAAACAAGTGGTTGCCTTGATTAGACCAAATACACATTTTTATATGAATTTTTTTGCATTCTAAATTATATTTTCAACATTAATAAATGTACTAACATGTAGGCAATACTTTTGTGTCTCTTTGCATTATATATAAAATATAAAAAATGAGAAACTTATTTTGATTTTTACGTATTGAACATCGGAGTATGGTTAGGGCAGCTCTGTGTTAATTTAAAATTAACTAAACATGGGCAAAGTGCAAACGTAAACGTTTCATCGGTTGCATGTTTGCTATCTGCGCGAATCTGAAACAGTGTCGGTATCGGCCTGCATACACACATCCATGCTAGCCGGCGCTGCTGTTCATTGTCAGGTCATTGTTGTTTTATTTTGCATCAAAATTAAGCGTTCGTGCGAATTTACGATACCTTACGTTATAATTGCTTTCGGAGTGCTTTCTTCGTCGTTTTATTTTTTCGCCTGCAGCGGCTAAAAAACCTGCAAATTACCGCGATTTGAATCAGTAAACGTCTGTCATAGGCGTACTCCTACAGTCTTGCGCCACAATAAAATATTTCCACAGCGCGCAAATAGGTAACGAAAACCGAAAAAAAAAACACGCAGAAACACATTCAAACAGATGAATTTACGTTCGTCGATTGCGAGTGGGAACGCAATGCATCAAATCTTCCAATTACGCTGTTCAAATATATGCTCGGCGGATGTCTTAACATCTTCATTACCCGACCAGGCCGTAATTGTTGACGATTTTTGACTTTTACGAAAACACACAAATCGATACAGCGCGATGGGGCAATAATCGTGGCTGTGCGAGCATACGCACGACTTGAAAAATTCGTGCATGACGCGCGCTTGCGTCGTGGTGGACGTCGTCGAGCAAAGAGGAAAAAAAAAATACCGGGGCCGAAATTATAGCCGTCCATCGGAGCCGTGTTTCCCAATTCGGCAATTGCATCGCATCAATTTATGCCGCATTTGAGCTGCTCCAGAAGGTGTGTGCGACGAAATTGCGCCGGTGGAAATTAGTGCAGCGCTACAAGTGCATGACACACTATCGGCAGCGGTACACCACCGAACGCGCGCGCCGGTACGGCCGTCGACGCAGCGGACGTGGAAGAATCGCCGAAGACAAGCGCCTGCCTTTACCTACCTCCAAGTAGCTGAAAAATACTACAGTTAAAACCAGAGCGCGCCGACGTGCGCAACGCGCAGCCGAGTCAAAGTCATCAACCCTTGCGGTAGGACAGGCATATGAAGTCGGGCGATGAACTACCGAAGCAGGCATCATCATCTCATGCGCAAACTTTCATTCCTTTAACGCCTATCAGGCATTGAAATTAAGTGGCGTCCGGAATTGAAACGAGTGTGGCAATGCATGCAGCGCGCCCGCCAGCCAGCCAGCAGCAAATTTGTTAATGTAGTTTCTAATTTAAGTGGGCGCGTGTTGATTTGAATAATTGCTGGTCTCGTATATTTGCGCGCGGTCGACGGCGACGGCATTTAAAACTCTTAGGCGTGACGAGGGTTGGTGGCGAACGCACACCGCGAGTACTTCGGTTTCGTTTTCCGGCTGGTCCTCGTGGTCAAGAGTACAATTTCGGCCGGGGCCAGCATGCGCGTAATAAATAAACGCGCGCGCGCGCGCGTGGCCCAAACACACCGGCATCGGGACGTATCCGAGGAACGCACCGGAACAAATTCGAATAAGCACGCAGATCATTGGAGATTCCCGAAAGCTATTTCTCTCAACACCCTTCTGCATACCATAGGTTTTGCGGGCATTGGGGTAGTTCTTGTGTAAAGAAAATATTTAGATATTGTATTCCAACGATGACTAAAGTTGTGACAACTACAATATCAACCTAACATCAACCCATTACAAAGTTCATCCCAACTATTTGTTTGGTTGAAATTGAACTAAATTCTTATAAAATAACCACCTCGACGGCATAGTTCGATTCCTGCATAGGTCAAAGAAAAGAGTGGTTCTTGTCAAATATTAACGAGGCGACAGCAGTCGATGCGTTAAAAAAATTTCTATAAAATATTGCAATGTTGACATTTGACATGCCTCTACCGACAACACATACTGTCAATTTCAATGTTGCTTATTTACATTGTTCTATTTAGTCACCTGATTGATTGTAGCGCGCGTACAATATGAGCATACGTAAGGTGTGTACATTTGCAGCACAAAACGACGTTCATAGGTGGACCCACTACGGCGGGGCGTACCGATTGACTCAGCTATCCTCGTCGCATGCATGAATCCTACTCCCGCGCGTGCGCTTCCTACTGAGTCAATCCGCCGAAGAAGTGGCCGTGCGGCATTGGAGTGGTGGCACAGCCAGGTGGAAGGTAAGCGCAAGACATGCGAGATGATCCGCGTGCGGATCAGCTTAGTTTAAGTCTACTCGTGCCGAGTGCGAGTGACGCATGCGTGCACATCGCACCGGATGATTGCATCGCATACTCGCAGAGACTCTAGTGATAACAATAGCAACAGCTTGACCTATTCAGTCGAACCGCAAATAAAACAAAATAAATCCGACAAATGTGTTTAATTTGCACTTAGGACAAAAGTATCGGTGCGTTGCCAAAGTGTGATAAGTGTGGCTGGGAAGCTATAAAAAAAATTAAATCGTAACTACGCTCGTGTGTGTGTATGTGTGAGGAAAGATTTACGAAGACGGATTTGTTGTGTTTGGTGATGAAGTGAAAACACGTGGTATCAGTGCGTTAAGTATGCGCCTAAGCATCAGTTACACCTAGAAGGAGGGAACGAAGAAACCTGGAACTTACGGTGAGTCGCGAACATTCCTAGGGAAGACACAAGGCGGCGGGCGGGCCCGTGCGCTAAACACACTGCTCCACGAAAAGTTCTTTCATGCATGCTCCGTCATCGACAATCAAAACGTAACCCAAAAACGTAATAATATTGCGACTGTGTCTTGAACCGAACCGCACTCAATGCTAGAAATTTAATTGCCCGTAATTAACGCACTTCACATGCTTTACATGCGACAGAACACATACATGGTGCCTGGCACTGGTCACGCTCGGCCAAGGTGCGAACTGTGGCTCCGCTGAGAAGACGGCGCTTGGGCCGACCAGAAGGCGCACAGCGTACTCGAGTGTATCGAGACAGGAGATGATGCAGTGGTTTACAATCGGGTCCGTTTTTTCGCCGCGCCGCCGCCGCCGCCGCGGCCCCGTCCCGACCATTTACATAATTCCATAATTTCGTAATTATCGCGAGCGCGCGCGCGCGCCCCCCTCGGCCCTCGCGGCTCCCGGCACGCCGTGAACGCAATGAAATTATAATCATCGCCACCATTACGCACCGATAGCGATCGCGGCGCGCGACTTGACGGCTTCATTGTGCTGAGCGCACCATACTTGCGCCACGCCGCGATGATCGCGCCCGCTTCGAAGTGATATGCGCGCTTCTTTGTTTTGCAGTCGATTGCGAACGGCACATGCATTGGGCTGGTGTATGCGTAGCCAATGCGAATGTAAATTAGGTGCATAATTAGTGCATGCTTGGTGGTACTCGTGTATGTGGCAACTAACATTAGTGAGTGCTGCGTATACGAAGCATCCCCATTTTCTCCATAGGAAACTCGATTTTCGGTTTTCATTCTTATTTCATGTAGTTTGATCATATTGTGTGAGCAAATCTCACGTATATGTTTGCGTAGGAGGACGATTCTGTACATCCAATCGATGTGGGATAAGGAAGTTATTGTCTTTGCATCAAACATCCACTAATCCAGAAAATGTCAACTTGCAGCTATAATCCGAACACCGCGTCATTAATCCAAATATCAAAATAGTTCTTGCTTCCTAAATTCCTAAATAAAGAAATAACTTAGTTTTATATTCCTTTTTACTACTCTTTTACCCACATATACAAACTTCAAGTGTATGTGAGAATATTTCTTATATCCTGAAAACCAACCTGTAACTTTGTTTGAAACTTTCAGAATGTGTTCTCAAAGAGTTAACACACATCTCCTTAAGATGTGAGCTCTTAGATAGAAATAGTTTGCGAGGTATTCACACTCATAGTTGACAAAGTTGTTATTGGTGCGTCATTTACTCACAATCAGATATTTATTATTTAAATGACGTTCGATAATATAAACATTTCAATAATGTGTGCTACCTACATAAGGAAATTTATTGTTTCCTATGTGTTGTAAAAACTACTTTCTTCATTGTTTATTAAAGACTTGACTGTGACTTAGTTAAACTTACATTGGTATTTAGAACCAAAATGACTTCCAAAACGAAACACATTACTCTATTTATTAAGGAAAATATTAAGATAATTAAGAAATAGAGACGGACACTACAATAACCTATTTATCGAAAAATATAATTTAGGAAAATCAAAGATTTGTGACATTAAAGACATAATAACTATTTTTTGTTGTTCATATTTAGTATGTAAAGTTGATTTTTGGTAAATTATTTTTTTATACAAAGCATTCTTTTATTGTGAATATGTGGAAGTTCTTAGAGTTTTATGAAAATTAGTAATTTCTGTTATTGTTTTGGTAATTCAAACTTTTTTAAAAACCTAGCTATTAGCTTTGTGTACAATAGAAATATTGATTCAAATTCTGAAGATGATATTTGGTATTTAGTAGATACTACTGGTTAAAAACATTACCTGTGACTTCTAGAAACGCAATGGTGTGTGATCACAACGTCGGAAAGAGTCGGAAAGAATCAAGAATCGCAGTTTTTAGCCCCAACAGGAATTACTCCGCAGACACGCATCGACACTGCCGGCTCGATCGTGCCGGGCCGCTACGCAAGCAATGAAACGATAGAAAAACGCACACCAGCGAGAAATTAATGATACGCGATGTTAATCGACGCCGATATCTGCGATCTGTTGAGCGCGCCGCGGCGAAACAAAGTTGCGCGCAGTGGCCGGGCGCGGGACGGCGCGGCCCGCGGTCTCGGACGGCATATCAAACGCCGCCGCCAGGCGCAGTGCGCCTCCGTTGCCGTCGACTCATCATCATCATTATTTATTATTAAAACGATTATTTATGATTATTGCCTTTACAATTATTGCGAGCCGGGGCGAGTGGGTATTGCGTCGCAATTAGCAATTACGCAAGTGCAACCGTGCTCGCGCGCTCCCCGCAATCATCGCACGCCCTGTATACTAATTTATGCACGCGTACAGCGAGCAGCGAAGAGATGCGTGTGTGCATGCTGCCGATGTCGGGCGACAACGCGCCGAAGACGTGTTAAACGCGCGCCGCAAACGAGGCGCAACGCGCTTGAACGCCGAGCGCCGACGCGCTCAAACAAAGGTGTTGACTGCCTCGTATTAATTTTAAATTGTAATTAATTAATTACACATGTTGTGTTTACGCCGACATGCCCATCATGTAGCTCTTATACACGCACGCGAGTTGCGCGCGCGCATCTCGCGCAAAGATAAAGTAATTTATTTCTAATTTCATTTCACCTCGTGGCCGTTGGAGCATTTTTCGGACGCAAGCAGGAAAATGAAATTATGTGTGTCTGCTCTCGTTAATGAAGCAATAAGGAAACAGTGCGGCCGCATTCGCAAAAAGTGCGACCTGTGATCGAGTCAGTGCGATCCGTCAAAACGGCACATTACCGTGTTGTTTGTTTCTTTGCGTGGCTCTGTTGCTGTCTGCCGAGACGAGCCATCGACGCCCCATGCGCGCGCCTGCATTGCAGGCGTGCATGAACCCGGCGAGCGAGATGCGCGTCGACGGTAGATATGGGCATCGGCTGGGTGCTTCTGTGATTAGGCGCGTTCCCAGCCCGTAAAGTCCGAATCATTGCTGAATAAACGCAGAATACACAACACGATCGATGGATGAAATTGCATACGTGCTGAGCCAACGCAAGCGAGAGAGAGTGGTCGTTAAGTTATCAGGGAATCCGGCGCGGCATCCACATTACACATGAGGAACGTGGTTATTTCGACGTGTATGTTTCCACCAACAATCTCTCGCAAATACCAAAAACTGTTACCCTGTTATGTATCGTTAATAATGCAATTTATTGCTTTGGCAGGATTAAGAGAGCTCCCACAAAATTACGGGGTAGTCTTAAAATGCATCCGAGTGTAAAATATCTTCCTTAAATGGAGACTATACGATGTAGTATAGCGCACAATACACTAGAATTCAGAAGAACTGCTCCTGAAAATACGTCACAATTCATTATATTCTTCTCAACTGGGCTCATCCCCACTCTGGGCCTTGCGCATGCGCACTCAGCTTACTTCCACATGCACATGGTTGTACTATGTAACAGTATCGCTACCCTCACTCCACCACCGTCCCGCTCACTTTACTAACACTAGCACATGTATTGCCACATGAGTTCAATGACCGCTAAAACGTAAACTACTCCATTTAAGCAAACAAGATGACTCATCATCTCCGGTTTGAATAGCCGTGCGCGGTCCACTACCCGTCAGTTTCCTGTGAGCTGTTGTAGTGGCGGACATTCCGAATGTGCGAAGCAATGTGCTGTTATTTTGAGAGGAATTCTACTCAATTGCGTACACACTACACAGTATGTGTGTGTCGAGTATCTTATTGGTGCAGGGCCATCCGACGATAGTGAATATGCGACAATTCTGAATGCTTTAGTAGTAGTACCGGCAGATAAAATTGTCCTTCAAATCACAACAAATAATGTTGTGTTGCAAATAAGAACATTGCGTGTTGGAAAATGTTATTATTTGTTGCAATATTTTATTGTTTTTAGAGAATTGTAGATAGTACTCTACAAGCTTAAAAAGCATGTAGAAATAGCAATTGTTACCAAAGCAACATTCACACGTTCATTACAAATTAAATATTTTTGTTTTATAAATTGCAAAGCGCGGATAAAGAACAGCAGATGCTTATATTTTATCGCAGATTTTATGGTGTAGAATTTGATTCTCTGAACATTAGTTAATATAACTTTTTTACGAAATGTTTATCGTTTGCTCCGAAATTACCGAAATAGAGTGCAATTCAATTTGGATTTTTGGATACTACTAATTTGTGGGAGATCAATATTTTCTTGCCTGGGCTAAATGCTTAGTTAATATTATCTAGCATAACAGGGATTTTCAACGTTTTAACGCTCAAATCATCAAATAGAATTTACATAATGATTTCGTCAAAATGAAAACGTATTACTTTTCATATTATCTTATATTCACTTTTAAATTTAATTTTGACCTGTGTCTTAAGTTGTAGTCATATGAGATTCCTAAGCCGTACTGGTACGAATCTATCCTGTCAGTCAAAATAACGTCCAAAAAAGAAAACATAAAATACGCGGTAAATTTAAGAAACGCGATAAAGAGAATTGGCATTAATTATTAAAAAGAAGAAAAGGGATTGCATTGGTTCTATTTGTGGAGAAAATTGGTAAGAAAACATGATTCAGTGTTTGAAATGCAAATAAATAAAAGTAAACATATTAATAAAAGAAAACTGTTTAGATTATAATTGTTGCTTAATTGAAAACCGGCTGCCTTGATCGCATCGATGTAAGTTTTTCAAGATTTAGTTTATTTTTTGTAAAAGCATATAAATATTTTAATGTTGTTATAATAACAATAATAACATATGTTTAAGATTAGTATATTACATAACGAGCTTGATAAGTGATGTTTATCGCACGAAGAAGACGCAGCTACACGAGACCTGAGGCCGATATTGTGGATTTCTTCTGAATGTGAAAAACTTATCAACGAGTTTACGTACGCTATTTTTCCCACGATGATATGCAAAAATGCATTTTAATTGCATGATGACGGAAATTTTCATTATAATAAAAACAGCTGATTGCGCGTTGCCAGCGCATGCACACATGCACTGCGCGAGCGTCGAACTAGTTGCAGCGCATAGCAAGCCTTGAAAGGAGGACGCGATTGATATCCCATATCGTAACAAGTGTTGATATAAAACTCATAGCGTAACTGTTAAACGGTATTGTCGGTATATAAAGAAACAACATGAGATGCTCTATCTCAAATTCTTGACCTTCTCTAAGACAATTCCTATTTACTCTTTTCACCACCTCCTTGGAAAGCTTTTTCAAAATTTTTAGATAGTAACATTTTAACATTACATTTAAAAGTAATCCATTGAAATTGGATAATAGGATTGTGATTTCAATTTATTTGATAAATCCTACTTTTTATGCATTTTTTTAAACGGTACAACTTAAGTAACCCTACTCTATATATTAAAAAAGTTGGAATGAAGAAATAATTGTAAAAATAAGTTGACCATTTCACTTATCAGTTACGCCAGTTTTCTACGCATGTTTGCACCAATTTTTTCATCTGTTTGATCCTCGTTCAGTTATTCGTTTTTTTTTTCATTTCATTATTTATTTCCGTTTTATCAATCTACGCAAATGAAGTATGTATACGACAAGCGCGCTGCCTTCGCAATTGCCAAGTGTAGCAAACATTAAAGACCGCATGAGCAGGTTGGTGGCACATTTACATCGCTTGAGATATAATTTCGTCAGATGCGTGTGGTGGCGTGAGAAAAACGAATGCCTTTTGTCTATGTGGCTGAGTTCGTTCTGATAGCAGCACCACATCCGCCGGCTGCGCGCTTCGCTCAGCATTCTTCGCTGCCAGTCGAAACTGGGCATCATTAGCGACCGTCCACGCGCGCTTTGTCGAGATGCGGACCACACAAAAAGAGAGAAAACACACAGACAATACCATTTCACACGTTAACACGCCTTTAGCGTCGCGAGTGCGCCGCGGACTAAATACTAAACACTTTATGTTAAGTGCCAGATTAAACAATTACGCCCAACAATTGTAATTACTCGGACGGGCTGAATTTGAAAAAAGTTTGAGAGATCGCAACTAAAGAACGGAAAACTTTTGATTCTCAACTAGACCGGCTTCCAGTGTACTTCAACTGCAACCAGGCACAAGAATAATTAAGAGCGTGTCGTGGTAAAAAAGAACGTAAACGTTTTATAACGTGTTCGCACATTATTTACCTCATTTCTGCGCATTTATTGTTGCATTACAATCGTTTCTCTACACGCCTGTTTTCTGTATTCAACGGCGTTCTAATGCAAAGCGGCGGCGTACCACCTCGCACGTGGTAAACCAGATCTAACGCTTGCGATGGCAGCGCCATCGTGTGGCGATGTGCGTATGAAAGCGCCGCCGCAATCAACCAAACGTAACCGAAACGATTACAAGTTAATTAGTCATGTTCTGCGCATGTAAGGCGTGCGCAAGGAGAGTCATTAAGTCATTAATATTTGTCAGTCTTTTTGTAACGTGTGTTACGTGCGAACCACACGCAAGGCGCGGAATTAAAACCGCCGCGCGCCGCCGCGACGGGAGTGACATTAGGATCGGACGCAAATGTCGCTCACTTATTCATTGCATCTGTCTTTCTTTGCCTGGCACTGAGGAGCCGTGTAATGCATGCATGTGTTCGTAGTGTGTTGGCCCGCAGAAGACGTTTGTGACTGCTGGATTGGGAAACAAAAGGTAATAAGTAAGAAGCTACCGGACTGAAAGTGCAGTTGCGGTGCGAGCATGAATAGTTTGACGAGCGCCGAACAATGGGGCAGTTCACAGCAATTTGTTTACGCTTTGATGGCAGCGTGTACGTATGTAGTGCGCGCATCATTAGCGATTATGAATGAATGTTATGAATGTTTGATGAGGCTTGTGGAGACTCGCTCACCAGGTTAACTGCGAATGCGCAGTGGGGTAAATACCACGCAACTGTTCACCGTAATCAGATACGAGCAGGTCGGCAATTGATTAACGCAGTGTGTCCCTCCTTATTGGTGTGATAAAAAAAAAGGCTAATTGGGGCTCATGAGCGTTTTACGCAATTAGAAATGTGCCGCCAGATGACGCCATATTGACGACGTCACTTTGACGATGTCATTTTGACATCATTTAGTCCGTACAGCAAGCTAGTAAAGTCCGGCATCATTTTCGTGCAAAATTGAGAAACAGTTTCTACACCCTGTACGCGCCTCATGTCCAACTCGACGTTCAACGAAAAGCCAGCTGTACATGGTCGTGTGCGCCGCCGCCGCCGTCACCGTCGCAATGATTCCTTCGCCTGGCCGGACTCGTCGTCGTCCAGCTCGATGTCGGGCACCTCGGACGCGTCCATGCCCACGCGCGTCTCCGACTTCGCCACCGACGCCTCCGCCTCCGACTCGACGGTGCTGGAGTCGACGATGAGCCGGGCGGACTTCGACACGCGCTGCAACCCCCGGGGGCCGTACAGGGTGGCCGCCGACGAGCTGCCGTTCGGGAGCCGCTTCACCGGCCGCCTGTACTCCGCCAGGGACCGCAGGCCGACGCCGAGCGGCGGCGAGCAGGTGTACAGCGCGCCCGTGCGCCGCTACTGCCGCCGCCACGGCTGCTTCGGCGCCGGCGGCGGCGATCTCAAGCGGCAGCGCGTGCCCATCCTGCGCAGCATCTACCTGGTGATGTGGATTCTGGTGATGCTGCTCTTTGTCCTGCCGGTGTGCATCTCGCTGTTCGGCATCCTGCTGGGCGCCATCGGCGGCGGTTTTAAGATCATGTGACCTTCGAATATTGGCAAAGGAGTGGGGGACAATCAGCCACACATATTATGCTTGTGTTATTCAAAATTTTATGTTGATTTAATAAATAAATAACGAAGGAAACGTGTTGTACAGGGTTCGCCCTTGTGTCGCTCGCCGAGCATGTGCGATACGAGGGGAGCACCACGCGCATTGAGTAAAGCGTAATAAATTACATAGCTAATTAAGTAACGCTTCGACGTGTGTATGCGTGTGTGTGTATTATCGTCGGATTTTCGGGTAATTGTATTTGTGCTTAAACTGATTATTGCAACGCAAATATTGCGGAAGAACGTGCATGCGCGACACGAACGAATGCAATAAAAACTCTTGGAGAAGACAATGAAATATGTAAAACAAAACGAACTCAAACGCAATTTGTTTGGCCAATATGGACAGCGGTGTGCAGATCGTGAGCATGGACCGTCGAGGCGCATTCAGTCAAGCATAACGACCCGGGCGCATGGTGCGGCGGATGAATTATTCCTTCGACTTCTTTCGCGATGCGATGCGTTCAATACGCGGCCGGGCGCGCAAGTGATTTTCAATTTAATTTCGCTCCATGCCTGCATGTGTGTGTATGTGTGCGTGTGTTTCGAACCCAGCGTGCATGTATAGTGTTGTGTGTGCGGCGAGCGCACCGGCAAGAAGAAATCGAGCGGGCGCGCGCGCTCTGCTCCGGTTTCTTTCCGCGACGCACCAGCCGGAATTGATGATTAATGTGTGATTTCTGTGTTGTTTCAGTGGCATGCCAGCGCGTGAACGATGCGCGCAATCAGCGGCTAGCAGCCGGCGCAGCCCAACACGTAAGTACACGCACTTTCGCATCACATTAGCTGCGCATAAATTACGCGCGGAGACATAAATATAAATATGAGCGCGGAGGCAAACCACGTGGCTGCGACGAAATTTTCGAGGTGCTGCGGCGCCCGAAATTCAATTAGCAAGGTGTCTGTTTTCAGTTAGTGCGCCCCGGCCCCGAAGGCGCCGCCGCCGCCAGTATATGCCTGCGAATGCGTGTGCTGCCGGTGTGTTGCCGACGCGCATTATATTTGCGCGGCGGCGGCGGCAGTTATTATTGTATTAATATTCCTACTTGCACGCGTGCGTGCGTCGTTTGGTTTTCGTCTTGCAACCTACGCATTTTTCCCCAACTGGATACAAACATTAATAATATTTCGTAATACATCATTACTGGATTAATTTACTAAAATTACTGTCTATGTTATCACATGTTGTATTAGATTTCGATATATTTGAATGGATATATTACCATAAATTATTATGGATAAGCTTATTATAAATACTACATTTAAAGGATTATTAACAGTAGAACGTGTGAGGAGCGCTAGTGTCGGTGGTGGTGTGCGCTGTGCGCTATGCCGCAAACTTTTGGAGTTTACAAAATGAGTCTTTACGCACGGATTCGCGTTTGCCGCACTTTTCCGACCCCAGGTTGCGCTGCATGGTTCGCACGATACTCAATGCCTTCCGTATGAACTCCGCCGCCGCTTATTCCACTTCGCGCCCTTGATTGCCGAGCGCAACACTATCATTTGACAATTCGTTGCAAATGCGCGCAGACTTGACTGCGGCTAACTGACTACCATGCAAGGCACCCCCGCACAGAAAAAAACGCAAACGAAGATGACGAGCGAAAAAGGTTGGAATTGAAATTAAGCATCGGGGCCGCGGTGGTGGCGGAGCGGCGGCGGCGGCATCAGTTTTCTTGACGCAGCTTTCTGGAGCGGAAGCGCAAAAACCGAGTCGCGCTGCGACCCTGCAAGCGCGCGCCCAGAGACAAAGAAGAATTTGCATGTAATTAATGTATATGAGAGTGACGTGGGGAACGCACGCGGATAAAAATCACTGCCGCCGCCCCGCCACCCCGCGCCGGCCTGCCCCTTGCTTCACCGGGGGGGATTGTGAGGAATGTATTAAGCATCGCTGCCGCCGTGGAGAAAAGAAATTAAGAAACGCGTCTAAAACCGGAGCGCCGGAGCGGAGGGTTCGTTGGGGGTGGGGGGCGTCGATGGAGATGGCGGTGGCTGTGGCGGAAGGGGGGGTGTGTAGGTGGTGCGGACGCGCATAGGTACGGTGGCGTGTGGAGTTAAGAGTTGCGAGCAGATGTACGATATTGCGTTGCGGAGGACAACGCGCAACTCAGCGATGTAGAGTTCACTGATTTTGTTAATTTAAATTTTCTTCATCTATTTCTGCGTTGATTCGCGCTCGGCTGGTCTTTCTTATTCTTTTGCGCGAGCTGCCACTGCCTCCATTGCTAACATGTTGTAGTAATGCGCGGAATACATAAACCTGAAGAGGATCCGTGCGGATTTTCGCCAATTTCGGCGTGAACATCCACTAAAAATATTCAAATTTTGCGCAAATTGCATAAATATGATCGAAAAGCAAACTTTCGCTCAACGACGACTTGATAGTTTTCGTGCTTGATAGTTTGCTCTGTTTGCAACATATGTAGGGTGCAAAGTAGTTCTGAGAAGTTTTTTCTGTAACATTCCGAGTGTCAAACGGGGGCAAAAAAAATTAACAAAGGGAAATTAAAAATGTTGTGTTTTTGCAAGGGGTGATGCGCGCGCGAAGGGTAATGTTGCCTCACCCCCTCAACTGCGTATCCAACGATGGTGCTGCCAGCCCTCGTGGAGCGCAGCTATGCCGAGCATGTTTGTTCTTAAGAAAATGTTATCTACTAATGAGCAACGACGGTTGTCCTCCTTTTTTCGCAACCCGCGAAGGCGAGCCCCCATCCCCATCGCCGCCACGCCAACACCCCCGTTTCACGGCGTCCGCATGCCGCAGCGGAAAAAAATTCTGCACCGGCATTGGGGACGCGAAGGACATTAAAATTTACATATCATATGTATGCACAGACAAGGCGGACGAGGACAAAAACTCATAAGAAGCGCGCCCACCTCGGTGGTAAGAAGTTGAAACAAGGGATACGGTGGTGGCGGGTGGTGCGCACGAATGTGTGTGTGTGTGTGTGTGTGTGTGTACATGCGGCAAAGAGGAAGAGGGTAGTGCTCGTAAACTCGCACGCATCGGGCGGTGTGGGTGCAGCAGTCGGCGGCGGTGCCGGCTGGCTAATGTCGCGCCTTGCCGCGCAATTGCTGCCTTCGCGTACCCGGGGGGGTGGGGGTGTGGGTTGTAGCTCAGGAGGCAAATGAGTACGTTGAATGCAAGTATGTGTGTGTGGGCCTGTACGTGTGTGTGTGTGTGTATGGGTGTGTGTGCCTGCATTAAAAAGCGAACATCAATACTTTTCTTATTAAAACGCGCGGCCGCCCCCAGTCCTCTCTTGCCGTAATGACAATCAAGCGATGGCGACGCGCTCCCTTTGGCACCAGGCACACGCTCGTCGCGCTCCTGCTTCTTGCGTTTCGACTAATGTAGGAGAAGGGCTGTTGCCGCCGCCGTCGCCGCTGCCGCCGCCGCCAACGCCACGGAAAGAAAAGAAGCATAAATGAGGAAAGAATAAATGAATGACTGACTGAGAGAGAGCGAAGACGGCGGCGATGATGACGAGGAAGACGCCGGCGCCGGCAGCGACGAAGAAGCCGGCCGCACATACACACACACACACGCCGCCACCGCCGTCGCCGAGCGCGCGCCGAGCATGATTTAAACGCACGATCGGCACCATCCGAGCGCGGACGCTGCGCTGGAACACAGCGCGTGCGACAGCGGCGGCGGCGGCGGCAGAGCGGGCAGCGCAGGGTTGCCCTCGCCGCCGCGCACACCACCGCCGCGCCGCTGGCCCCGCACCCCCCCGCCGGCAGCTAAGAAGAAGTAAGAGAAAAGAAGAGGAAGGGTCCGCGTGCGCGCAACCCCCGGCACACGCGAAGCACGGGCGCGATAACGATTTTTTTGTTAATTATCAAGTCGCGTATGAGCCGTGCCACCAACACCACTGTGGGGCACGGTGGAGGGGCGGTTTGGTTGCAGCGGGGGGAGAGCAACCCCTGCGCTACGTCTTCCATCGCACGCGTATGTACACAGGCCACACAGCCATCCACTCACACATCCGTTGTGCGCGGCTTTGGGAGGCAAATGAGTGTCGTGAGGACACGGCGCTTCTTTGTACGAGCTTATGGGCAGAAGGATATAAGAGGTGTGCGAAACACTTTCTATGCGCTGTCATTTTAGTCATGGACAAAAACCGTATACAAAAATGTAAAAACCCTAAAAATAAGCGAAACTAACGCAGAATTTAAGCACCATGTGCAAAATTTAGCAATGCGATTTACGAAATTATGCAATGATGTTGAATATACCAAGATCTTCGTCTCAGTCACAAGAACACATAAACTGAATTTTACAAGCGTTCTCCCGGCTGTAAAGTGTTAACTACTAATTTTCACAGTTATAAACAAGTGTTTTACATAACCTAACATCTCTACTTATTATGGACTCTATATTAATTTGATGCCACTATTTTTCAAAGCAAAATTATTGTATGTGGTTAAGAAAATTATTCACAACAATATATGATCTATACTTAGCGATGTCTATCGTCCGTCAAATCGTGTGCATATTGCATCACACCAGGCTTGATGCATCGGCACGTAAAGCGCTTTGCATTTGAATGCGTATTATATGTTTGAAAACATATATTGCGCGTTTACTGCGGTGGTTTAGTGGCGGTTTGGCGGCAACGCCATGGCCTGCGCGCGCGCGCGCGACAGGTAAAGCGATGCGTTTCTATAGCCATCAACTTGTCAGTCGACGCTGAAATTAGACGCTAAAGTGTAACACATCGTATAATATTCATCACAGCAACGAGAATGTACAATCGACGTGGTTTCGCTTACAATTATGAATGTTTTATTTGCATTTGATTTATCTGCTCGTCTTTGATTTCCAAAGCTCATTTGTTCTGTGGCTCACAAATATAAACCACGAATGGCATTATTTTATTGACATTTGCCAAAAATAATCAAAATCAACAGTTGGCTTATAGTTTCAAAAATGGGGCCAAGTAATGCTTTAAATAAAGTTTTACTTGTTTTTTCTCGTAGCCCCCGATTTGAAAGTTTTGTACTTTAATTTGAAACTCTATGCAAGCTGAAACAAGAGGAGTCATAAAGTGTCGAGGGGTAGACACACGATGGGTGGCTTCTTATGCCCTCACCCTTTGAGCGCATTCATTACACATATGTATCCTGTGTTCGAATCAGCAATGACGCATCCTGCGCCGTCTCCCATCTCGCCCGCCGCCGCCCGCCCGTTTGCTTTCTTATTTTTAATGGGCCCTCGCTCATTATAAATTACTCCGCTGTCTGGCGGGCTCGCTTGCATCCTCTTCGTAGGGATACATGCGTGGTGCACACACAAACACACACACACACATACGCATGCATGCATACATACACACGTATACATTTAGCAAATGCATGCATACATGCGCTTATGGTGAGGGTGTATTTCTCTGCCGTCTTCTCTCATCGCCGCCCCCACCGGTCCGCCAGCGCCTGCTTCCGCTCGCTGTGCGCTTCGTTTCGTTCTTAATAAAGTATTGATTTTTTAGGTTTTTAATTTATGCATGCGTTTTTATTAGCGCTCGCCTGGCGCTCCTTCGGTTCGCGCGTCGCTCCCTCGCACGGCTCTCCCTCCCACCACACGCGCCTCGACCACCCTTCCCCCGCTGCCCCATCCGCGCGGCGCTCTGCCGCCGCCGCCGCGGAGAAGAAGACGAATACCAAGTGGTACGTACGAGTAATGCTAATGAGACGCGCGCAAAGAACTAAGAAAAGAGTGGCGATGCGATGTGGCAGCGGCGGCAAAGAGGGGTTGGGGGGCGCGGGACAGCTATAGGTGAATGTGTGTGTGAGTGTGTATCTGCGTGGTGGCCGCCAGCGGGCGACGGGGCGCACATTTATTAGCAATCAAACTCGGTGCACAGTATACACACACACACACACACACACACACGCACGTGAGTAGGTATAAGATGCGAAAGGAAAGAGGGGCGGGGGCGAAGAGGGCTGGAAAGAAATTAAAAACAGAGATGAGGAGAAAGAGGCGCGATATGCAAATGAGCGCGATGCCGCTGGCTAAGGGTGATCGGCGTAGTAAGAAAAAAGAAAACGCGCGCTACGTAGGGTGTGTATGCCAACAAACCACTCATCCACCGCGTCTACCCCAAGCTCTCGGCGAAAATGAGCGAATTTTTCTCCATATTTGCGCGATCTTTTCTTGCAGTAGCAACTAGCTAGCCCATACGCGCGCATAACCAGCTGGTGCGATTAACTGATCCCCCGAGGGTGACAAAGGGTTGCGGCCCCTCTGCGTTCATAAAAATGATGACCGATTAGTCGTGGTCAAACTGGCCGCTAATAAAATAACGCGTGAACAAGCTTACACCCCCTTCATAGACGCACACGCACACTTGTTTCCGCACTAAATGTGTGTTTGTAATTGACTCCTAACTTAGTTAGTGTTTTCTTAATATTTAATTCCAAATTCTCCAATTCTTTTGTGGCGTGCACACAGCCTCAGGCATTTTTAAAATTTCCCGAGACTGTCTTGCAGTTTGATCGCGCTCAAATAGCACCGGCAAGAACAACAAATTCCAGCAATTTCTACGCCATCGCACTTAATAACAACGTTATCAAATACCAGCGACTGTTAAGCCTTCCGCCACAATTGCCATCCACCCTTTCCCAGCACCAGCAAAGAATTTATTTATTGAATGCTGCATTATTATTGAGTGAGCATCGGTATTTTCAGCAAAAACAAAGAAAAGCAACGCACTTGCGTCGCGATTACGGCTTCCGCGTCTTCGCTGCCGTGGCGGCGCGTGTGGGTTGCTGTGGGATGCTGCGGGGCGGCGCTAAATTCCACGACAGCGAACTGAAAGGGTTGCCGTTTCTTTTATCTTTTCCCTCGCGCTCGTTTCTTATGCACATCTGATTTTCTTGTGCCGCAGCGGCAGCGAGAGGGTGGGCCACGCGCATCAACCCTTTCCGATCGTCGGCATTTTTGTCAGCGTGTGCGAGTGCGTGCCCGCCGCCACTGTCGTTTCGTCCGCCCCCCGCGCCGCCCCGCGCGTAGAGGAACGGCAATCGATTAAAAATTCCGGCGAACGAGTTTCGCGCGCCCACCCTCCCATCGCACCAACCACCCTCCCTACCCCCCGCTCGACTCTCGCACGCCGATTAATAATTGAGAATCTTCGTCTTCTTCTCCGCGTCGGTGCGTTCTTCTCCCCCATTTTCTCGTCCGTTTTTCGCGGCATGTAACGTCTATATTTTTAGCTCAGTGCCATGGGACGCGCGCGGCGGCGGCGGCGGCGACGACGGCGGCGGGTGTGGGTGTGGGGGGTGTATAGCGCGGTAGGCAGAAAGGGTTGTTAACGAACACCCACATAAATGCGAAAAAGCGAGGAGGGTGCGCCGAAAAGTGCGAAAACGGCGGCGTGTGTAAGAAAATTTTGAGAAGACGACTGCGCGGCGGTGCGGTGCGGAGCGGGGCGGCGGCGAGAAAGCAACCCTTTTCTCGCCGCACGAAGCGGGGGGCGGTGATTGCAAAAAGGGAGGCTAAAAAGAGACCGTACATGAAATTAAAATAAGAATAAGACGGGCGCGCGCGATGCGGCGAAGACGTGGAAGGGTTGAAAAAGATAAGGGGAAAAACGAGGGTCGCGAATTTTCAGCCCACCCCACGCGCCCGCTGCAAAGCAGCCCAAGCGCGGCGCGCACGAAGGAAGAATAATTGTGCGTGTGCGTTGAAGTAAAAACACACCGCCGCACCAGCAGAGCGCCGAGTAAAACGCGAACGCACACGGAATGCTAAAAATCCCTTTTTCAAAGATCCGCGAACAGCCCTTCTTACCATCGCGTGGCCTTGCACCCTTTTGCGCGAAAGAGGTAGGCGACGAACGGGTTACTGGGCGACTCTCAATTGTTCGACAATATATTCAATAATAAATCTGCGATTCCACGCCGTAGCCGCGGAACGCAAATGCTGCTCGCGCGCATCGCTCGCATGTGCGCAGGGATTTTATTTTGTTTTCTCGCAAAGGTTACTGCGGGGGTGGCGGCGTGGAGGCGGCATTGGGAAGGGGGGCGGTGCGGGGAAGATAAGGGAGATGCGAGCGTGTATAGACATTACGGGTCGTCGCGAAGGCATCACTCGCTCGTTCGTTCGTTTACATATATAGAGGATGAGGTGGCAAAAACCGGCCGAAGCGAAGACGACGACGAAGGAGAAGAAAAATTAAAACAACTCGCGCGCTCATTGCGCTTGCCACTGGGCTCTCCTGCGGGAGGCGAGGGCGCGCGCGCGGGGGGGACGCGTGCACAGCTTCAGGAACTGGAGCGGCAATGGAGGCGGCCGGGGGGGGAGGGCAGTGGCGTGTGCGACGGCGGCAGCGGCGAAGGCACGCTCGCGCTCCCTCTTTTTCTTATTCTTTCGCTTCCTTCTCGCGCACTCATTTATTCTGGCACTCTTTCTTTGCGCTCGTTGCATCCCTTTTTAGCCGCCGCCGCCGCCACCGCCTCCCCGCACCCAGCGACGCGCTGACGAATCTGCATATACATACACACACGACTATGTGTGTGTGTGTGTATGCGCATGGGCCGCGCGGCCGCGGACTCCCATCACAAGCCGCCGCCGCCGCCGCCGCTCCTTGGGTCGACAGCGTACTCCGACCGGGGGGCGGGCGGCAGGGAGGCACACGCCGCGGCCTCCGCGTGCGTGTATATGTGCCCCACACTCAGCAAACGTCGTCGGTCGGCTCGGCGTAATTCTCCCGGACGCCGAACGCCTCCCACTGCCACCCACCCTCCACCCCCAACGGCACAGCATCGCGGTGTAGCGACTTCGTTTCCTTCATTTGCCACTAGTAAATGAATGTATGGCTGAATGTATGTGTGTGAGTGCATCGGCATGCAGATGTAAGAAACGAATGGGCGCGCGTAGGAGCGGCGAACCGACGGCGAGGAAGACACGCCGGCGGGGGGGCGGCTGCGGGGAGAGCCTATAGAGAGACATCGTCAGCGTGTTATTGATTTTTTAACTTTTTAATTTTTGCATGTGTTTTAAGGAGTTGTGTATGTCGTTAGAGTTAACATGGCCAGTGTGCCGTCAGTGGCGCTACGCCAGGCAGGAGTAGACGGGGGGTGGGGGGTGGGGGTGGCACGGGCAGACTCTCTATCGCTCGAACACCGCACTCACACCGGCATCGGGCATCTCCATACGTGCACACAAATCGTAATTACACTCGCCTATTTTTATCGAATTGTTGATGATATGGACGCGCGTTGCTATGGCGGCGCAGATGATGGCGAGATGCAGCGCGCTGCCGCCGCCGCCGCCGCCGCCAACAATGCGCTCAACGCGCGCTGTCATTAGACGCGCGTCGCGTTCGTTATTGTTGCCCGTTACCTGCTGCCTGCGTTTAGCTGCAGCGCTGATGGCGCTTGAATGGAAGACATATATGTGCCGCCAGTGAGTCGGCACTCAATGCCGTGTGCCGCTCCGCCGCCCGCCGCCGCTTGCACCGCGCCACCCCCGCGGGCGGAATTGTGTGTGTGTATATGCTTGAGAATAATAATATTCATAATATCGCGATACAATGAGCGTTTAGTGGGCCGCGCTCGCGCATCTCCCGCGGAGGCACAATACGCCGCTGCAATTACAATGCGCACCGCTGCCGCCGCCACCGCCGCCTTCGCCGCCCATGCAAGCGCTGCAGCTGCAACCACCGCGTGATAATATGCACAATCATGTTTGTTTGTACATGTATAAACTGATGAATCGCGCGGCAGCGCGTCGATCACGTGCACATATTTTTACCGAGGTGGCGACGGCGGCGGCGGCGGGGGCGGCGTGGCCGATATTATCCGTATCACGTTGGCGGAGGATAAGCAATTCGAATCACAGTTAGACATGCAATGCTTATGCTGTGCCGACCGCGAATCTCGCGCATCAGAGAAAAGAGAAAAAAAAGCAAACACCCTCAGCCGCCCCCTTGGCCCGCGGCTTTCAGACAATCAAAACTACATCGCCAAAAAACAAGTCGTTTCGTTGCACGTGGAAAACGCTAAATATTGATGTATCTGGCCAATCTAACAAATAAAACTTACACGAGTGCATGTGGCCTGAATGCCAGCGCGAAAAAGTAAATTTACGATTTTCCTTTTCGGCCGCTCGCCCGCCGCCGCTGCATGCATAATGCGAAATCAAAAGCACGATGAAACTATGCGGGGTCAACAGGCACCATTGCGGTGGCCAATGCGTAATAACAGTATATA
>JAODGA020036036.1:0-10599 GCA_027574885.2 Drusilla canaliculata | reverse complement strand
GAATTCCCTGGACGCCTTTGTCTTTATTTTAAGCTCACGATTCCAGGTGTTCTTTGTTGGTGCGACCGACATCGGTTTTGCTGCACGTATGCGTGTATAGCTGGAGTTCGTTGAAAAATGACAAGAAGGCAATTTCACCGCATGGAAATTCTTTTCGTGTAAAACTCATTGCTTGAAAATTTACTATCAAAGAAAAAGATTACCAAAACAACCTAATTCATCTAAAACAACCTTGCTCCGACAAACCTCATTTAAGTAGATATAATCTAGTCAAATAATACGTAATCTAAAACAACTTAGCATAAGCTAACCTAATCGAAGCAAACCCAACCTAACAGATCTTACCCCAACCTACTATTTTCGTAACAATCAGACTATGACTCTGACATTCACAGACTGTTTTCTCCAGCTATCACTCAGCTGTCGATTTGCTCATATCGCTCCACCGCGGTGATAAGCGGTTTTATTACTCTACATCCCCGCGTGCCGCGCACGGTTAATTGTAGATAATTTTTGTGCTGCGAGGCGAGAAATTAAACTCCACTCGGCTATGAGTAACGCGGTCCAGTTTGCACGCAGCGCTCGAAAACAATCGGCAGCGCTCTCCCAGCCTCAGTCCAGCGTCCATCCGCTCCGATTACAACTGATTTGCTCTCACAGCCAGCATTGCATTGGTCAATAAATACGGTGGCACATTGCAGGTTGTTTGCGTTGATATCGGATTAATTTTGCCCCAAGTCACCTTTTCTCATCTCACTCTCTCTGTCACACTCACTTTCTTCAAAGGCACTCTCCAAGAGTATAAAAACTGTCGTCTCGTGTAGGATCTATCTGTTTGATTTATCGTAAGAGACAAAGTAGACAATACCTGATTACGCGCATGGGGAATGATTTCAATCTACCCCAACGTCTTCGTTAGTTAAACCTGCTGCTGCCGCTGCTTGGAAGCAAGCACGGGAATTGCACGCGGGCGTCATGGAAAGACGGCGAAAGCTTCGTATTAATAGAAGCACTTCACCTTGCTTGCGATGGCTCGCTGCGTAGCTGTACGTGGAGATATCTTGTTTGTCTTCCAATATTTTTTTCGGGGGAGTCGGCACTGCGCTCTAATAGAATCTGCGGTATTTACACCGCCACCGTGGCGAAGCAGCCGCAGAATGAATTTATTTTTAATGCATGGGGAAACACAAGGCGCAATAATACGGTCGTATATTAGGTACAGATATTTCGGAGCAACAACGTTGTGAACAAGTAAATTAGTTGCATATATTGATGGAGGAAGATATTTAAGATATTTATGTCGTTACATATTGGACGAAACTTTAGAATTAACCCCATAGTCTGCTTAATTCTAGATAGAAGCATAGCTTCAATCTTTCTTCTTCTATCAACATACCCTTGGCAGGAAGATAAAAAATGAAAAAAGAAAAACGAAGAGAGAAAGAGATAAATAATGGCAGACTGAAAAAATAAAATGATGAAAAAAGTAATAGGAAAAGAGAATAAAAAAGAAAAGAAGAAAAAAAAAGGAAGAGAAGATAAATAGAGGAAAAAAAGAAGAGAGAAAGACAAGCAGCGAGAAAGCAAAGAGAAAAAATAAAAGATGAGACGAAGAGGCAATGAGAGGAAGAGAGAAAATGAGGAATTGTGGAAGAAACAAACTGAATAAAAAGAAGAAAAGAAGAAGAGAGAATATTATGAAAAAGACGGAGAAAAAAAGCACAAGAGAAAGAAAAGAAGCAAGGTAAAGTAGAAGTGAGGAAAACCGAAAAGAAGAAGAGACCAAAATGCAAAAAGAGGGAGAGGGAAAGTGAAGAAGTGAAAAAGAAAAATAGAAAAAAACGATAATGAGGGGAAGAGAAGAAGTGAAAAAAAGAGAAAAAGACAGAAGTAGGGAGAAAGAAACAAAGAAGCAAAAAAGACGAAGAAAGGATGTGTAGAAGAGAGAAAGAAAGATAAGAAGGAAGAAAAAGAAAAACGGAAGAAAAATAAATAAAAAGAAAGACAGAGAGAAAGAAAGAGTAGAAAACAAAGTAAAGAAAAAAATTAGAAAAATGAAAATAACAGGATAAATGATAGAATATAGACCATGGCTATATTCATTAGGAGTGCTAACAAGAGAAATATATTTACTTCAAAAACGTAACTACCCCTAGCCGACTATAATACTCATTCTAAGGAATCCTTCCTTCTTCAAAAGTTATCTATATCCTTAGAGCTATACGTATAGTTCGACTGTTTCTCTGTATATAATAATAATTTGCCCATCATTCCTTCGAGGAACATAGGGCCTCCACAATCACCACAATCACAATCATTCCATCTGACCCTGTTTTGAGCGCCGGTCTTCAGGTTTCTCTATATATAGTATCTATAAAGATCTCCACCACATGACTTCCAGGTTGTTCCAGGTTAATCTCTAAATCTGTGGGTACCTCTATAATTTGTTCCTACCATTGTTCTTACTAGGTATGTTCCTACTGTATCCTGTTCTGTCTTCATAACTATTTGTGGTAGTCTATATTTAGTTTGCCGTTGTCATGGTTTCTTCCTTATAGAAAAACATGAATATCATGCTCGTTCAATAAGAACCGGTTCTTAGTTTACCCACTCTCAAACTTCTGTATTCTAGTAGATATTTTGTACCCTGCTTGTGGTTCGTAAAACATTGAGATCATCTTTCACCAGCACCAGTACTTTATTCATATCTCGATTCTTCTCTATTCCAATTATGAGCAATCATCATAAAATCTCCTAAATGTCATTTTTAGACCATCAAATAACAAACCTGCTGAATAACCGCATTAAAGCAAGTTGGAAAGCAGCCCACAATAAATATACCTGTGGCCATGTTGTGTCTATTGCGCGCGACGCGGGAAAAACCACTTACTAAGTTGCTTAATAAGTCGCGCGACATGTTGGCACAATTTGCAGACATTTTACACCTCTGCGCCGGCGACGCGCGCGAAGGTAATTCATGCGCTCGCCGCGCAATTTGGCAGGATGTGGAGCATCCGAGGCATATTTATAAATCCATATATCTGTTAATGTGCAATAAATGCATCAGCAAAGGTGCGTCCCAGGTATGCTCGCTTCTGCGCGCCAGCGGGCGCAGACCAGAGGAAATGGTCGAGATAAACATTCGCGATGCGTGCGTGCAAACCTCAAATAGACACGTCAGAAATATGTGTTTATTAGTTTTGTGCCCGCTCGGCGGCAATAAAAACAATTTCGTCATCGCCCGGCCAGCAGAGGCGAACTGGGAGAGCAGAGATGCGCCACGCCGCGTGATTGACTTCCTGAACAGTGTCGCGCCTTATGTTTTATAATTACGCTTTCTCGGCGAAAAGAATGCGAGTCGCGATCTGTTTGGTTCCAATATGGGACACTAACCTTTGATCCATGGCTCGACTTAGAGATTAGACGCACCAATCGGCGGATTTTCACCATAATTCGTTGAAATTTACGTTGATTCATTAGTGTTTGATGATAACGGTCGCAAACGAATTGCGTTTTCAATTAATTACGGCGCATGTTGATTAAACGTGCTTCGGAATGGTGGTGTAATCAAATTACACCAAAAACGTATATAGAAATTTAACCTTATTACTAAATGAATTTCAGCAAAAACTTTCACAAGAATTTGAGATTTCATAAAAAATGTTCTGTCGTCACGAAGATAGACAACACAACATGCATGTATGATGTTTGTAACATGAAAGATCTCCATAAAATGCTATTTATTTCAATTAAGCATGATTACCCTGAAAAAGTAACGCATGTTATACACTGGTTTAATTACCGTGTCGCGGAAAGGCAATAACCAGAGCGTTAAGTAGTAATTCTAGTTTTGCGCGCGTATAAAGCGCATTTTGCAATATTACAGCGACCTGTTTATCGTCTCTTGTGCGACGCGACGGCGTCGCATAGGAAACCCTCATAAAATGTGACGTAAACTTACTTAAGTGATAACATGTTCAATAGATTGTCATTTTATTAAATTTCAATGAATTTTATGTAATAATCAACCATTTTAAATCAAATGTGTTATTGGCAATTTGCGCCATTTTACTAGCCATTGTGATACTTCATATACACCAAATCTCGCTTGATCAATATAGAAAATCAAAACTGGCTAAATCTATAGAGCAAGTCTAACAATTAAGTCTTTATCTCATCTTTAAAAATCTTTTACAAGACTGAAATTCATCTTCTCAAGAATTTGGAACTGAATCTAATGAGACTAGTCTGAATAGTTCGTACTAGTTGTGTTTTCTTTAAGACCTAGTAATATCTCTAGACAGTTTCTGTAGACATCAGGGTACCTTAACTGGATTAAATAAAATAGCAAAATGTTACATTGTATATTTGAAAAAAATATTATTATTATTATTATCACACCGCACACCGCCCGTCGCTACTACTGTTGGATTATTTAGTGAGGTCTTCGGACTGGTACGCGGCGGTGTTTCGACGTTACCGATGTGCTGGGAAGATG
Organism: Drusilla canaliculata; assembly: GCA_027574885.2. Classification (NCBI taxonomy): domain Eukaryota; kingdom Metazoa; phylum Arthropoda; class Insecta; order Coleoptera; family Staphylinidae; genus Drusilla; species Drusilla canaliculata. The sequence continues at coordinate 6,101 of JAODGA020036036.1, read as the reverse complement.
ACCAAACCTGCTTATTTAGAGGAAGTAAAAGTCGTAATAAGATTTCCGTAGAGAAATCTGCGGAAGGATCATTATTGTATCACGTTTTTAACGTTGATTCAAAAATCCAAATAAAAGTTGTCAACTGAGGAGGCGCAATAGCACACGAGCAGGGTAACGTAAACCAGAAAGGATTGCGTCGTTCTCGACATCGGTTCATTTGTCGGTCCGTTCATGTTTGCCTTAAGCGTTGTCCTCTTTTTCGAAAGAATCAACGTGGTGAACGTGTTTGAGCGCACCGGCGCATGGCTAAAATGCTTTTCTAGGGGAAACCTTGAAGGTAAATGAGAGAAAGCATTAAAATAGAAGTAGCAAAGTTTTGTGGTACAACATCTGCAAGATGGTAAAGATTGTAAAAAATAAGAACAAGAGCAATGGAATTACTTCAAAGAACTAAGTACCCCTACCCTGCTTTGATAATCCTTGTTTCTTCAAAAGTTATTTATATCTTTATAGCTATAGGTATGATAGTCAGGTACTTCGACTGTTTGTTTACAAATAGTACACATAAAGAACTGACCACATGACTGGAAGGCCAGGTTGATCTCTAATTCTATGAGTACCTCTATAATTTGTTCCTATAATTGTTCTCACTAGGTCTGTTCCTAAGGTGTCCTGTTCTGTCTTCATAACTGTTTGTAGTACTCTATATTTTGTTTGCTCTTCTCATGGTTTCTTCCGTATAGAACATTCCCTGAATATGTAATAACATGTTCAATAGATTGTCATATTATTAAATTTTAATAAACTTCATGTAATAATCAACAATTTTAAATGAGATATGTTATTGGCATTTTGAGCAACATTTCATATACATTTCATATACTGATATTTCATATACAGCCAATCTCTCTTGAGCAATATAAGAAATATATAGAGCAAGCCTCTTTTCGAGGCTTCGAAATTAAATCTGATGAGACTAGTCTGAATTGTTCGTGCAAGTTGTCTTTTCCTTGAGACCTAGTCAAATCGTTAGAAAGTTTCTGTTGACATCAAGGTAACTTAACTGAGTACCTGAATTAAAAGAAATAACTTCACTAGAAAAATACACGAAATATTGAAACAATTCATATAAAAAACGATTTGTACCTTGTTCCCATATAAGTAATCAAAATAATAATCAATCGCGGTCTACGTATGTGGTTTATTTTAATTAGATAGCAAACGTCCGGTGTGGAGAGCCGACAAAATGAACTCATTGTTTTTTAGCTGATATCAGGTAACGATTGCGCACAATCAGTAGAGTAAACACCAAGTTGCGAAACCTGCGCATACTTAATAATAACTTCGGGCGCGCAGATAGCGTCGATTCCGCGCGGTAAAGCAGCGTTTATGGTAATTTATAACAACATGCGTGTGCACACACGCAGTGACGTCAACGTCTTTCTCAATGGACCATACATCCACGCAGCAGCAGGCTAGCAACATATAGCCATCCCACAACCACGCAGCTAGTTCGAAACGGTGCTTCGCGCACGTTAGCGCAGCGATAACCTTTTCTCTCGACGTACACACATATTCATCATAAACGCATAGGCAGAGCGCCGCATGGAACACACGCCGACCCACACACCGAACCCCACTATACCTTCTTATCTAACAGGCAGGTTTTTCCTATCTGCGACCAACGAGCGATGGCGGCGTGGCCGTAGAAAGGTTGTTGTTCTTTGCGTGTTGTTCGCGCTGGGTGCGATCACATACAGGCTCGAATGGTTTTTCTCTTCTCGCCCCCATGTCACAACCGCAAACGCATTTAATTGGCCATATAACTTGTTTACGGTCGCATAGATTCTTTTTCGTGTGTTGGGCGCGTATGAAGGGCCGGTGCGTGTATGGGAATGGTTTTCCCGTGCGTTTATCGTTTATATGTATATTATGTTGACGCAGGCCTGGGCGTTTTTATTACGAACTGTGAATTATGGAAAATGGTGGTTGAGATTGTGCTGTGACGGTGAGAAAGTGGGAAAAAATAGAAGCTGGACTGATAAGGAGCAATCTTTGACGTTGTTTTTGATTTATTTGAGATGTTTATGTGAGTGGTTTACTTGCGTTGGTATATACTTCTGTATATCTAATGGCTTTAGAAGATAGTATTAAAAATTTGAGATTAGATAAGAGATTGGAAACTAGTTCTTTTGGGAATAATTGTAAGGGTTATTGATAGTACTTGAGTTTGTTCCTAAAGCGAAAATAATTGAGATTTTGAATAGAACAAAGGAAAATAAGAGAATTAAGTAAGGTAACAGAGTACTCCAAGACAGATCAAACGAGTTAGTATAGAAGAGGATGAGGAGAGCAGAACAAAGTAGAACAAAAAGAAAACTCTAGGTTATATATAAACAGTAAACTAGACCAGATTGTAGTACTAAAGTAAACTTGAAAGTCGAGTAACAGAACAGATCGGAGCAAAACAGAACCGGACATATTTAAAGCAGAGTAGAACACACTAGAGCAAATTGCTATACATCATTGCCTTTAAACATTAATTTTCAAAATGTGTGTTTAGAAAAAAAATTTAGACATGTTAAAAAAAAGAAGAAAAACTGAATGTGAGCAAGATAGAGCAAATTAGACAAAATAACAGAGCACACTAGAGATTGCGAAAAGAATCATTATCGATAACAATCAATAATTAGCATTGATTGTTATCGATAATTATCGATATATACTTATCGATCTGTGTCATCTAATGCGTGACTATCAAAAACACTATAACTTCAAATTTCATTAAATGATTTCATTAATTTCGTGATACATGCATAGATACATAGATGAGACACGTTTATAAGATAGTATAAAACTAATTACCCTTGCATAAATAATTTCCCCACAGTTCTACAAGTTGAATCATGCGAGTTAGTTGTATACAGCATAAAGAATGGAACAGAGCAGAACAGACCAGAACAAAGGCAAAATCGGGTAGGATTTTCCTACCGGATTTCTTCCTACCGGAGTAAATTAAGAAAAAACAGTTTATACCAATTTGAAAGACCTAGAACAGACAGACCAAATTTAAGCAAAGCAGCACTGGAGAAGAAAAAACAATATTTTTTGGCTTTAAGCAGTAAAATTGCAACCAAACGGGATGGAACAATATGTTGCAAAACATACCCCATTAAAAGAAGAAGAAAAAAACAGAAAACAACAGAACAGTGCATGTTGAAGAGAAATAAGAAAACACCAAACACAGGTAAGATGTAAGCCAAAAGAGAAGATAGACTAGAACAAAGCAAACAAAATAGCAAACTAGAGCAAACTAGAACCGGATAAATCAAGTTGATGTTAAGAAAAGTTGAGCAAAGCAGAGCGGAACAAAACAAAAGGTTCGCCTAAACTTTTCGTAAAATCAATCATAACTCAAAAACGAATAAACCTCTTTTTATTATTACTATTTTGTTGAAATCGTTGTAGTTTAAGGTAGGATAATTTTTATTCAAACATTTAATTTTGGGGGTTGTTAAAAATTTATAGAATTAGCTAGTTAATGACTAGAATGGATCAACCTGCTCTAAAAAATCTTATTTCGTTACAATTTAAATATTTGAAGAAGAAAAACATCTTCAAGTAAATCAAAATAGTCTAAAACAGAGTAAAGAATAACAAGCCATAACCACCTAATACCTTCAAACCGTAGACAGTAAAACCGTTCTTTTCCCCATGTTAAATCTGAAACCTTGCAAGAAAAGGTAAGTGCATTCAATCATTTCCCTCAATCTACGCGTCCCCCAAACACATATGAAATATACGCATTCCGAATGGAATATAGGCCGAAGGGTGCGTGTCTGCGTCGGTTTGGCTTTCGACTGCTGCTCGGCCTGGCTTTTATTGTGCAGCTGGGGACACGGCCGATTAATAGTTGTTCGCGTTGTTCACAATTCACGGCGCACTCTCCCTTCCTCACTGGTGTGTGCCCTTTGCATTCGCAGTTCGCACTGAGCACTGAGCTGCCTTGTCAGTTCAACACTCCACCAAACACATGCACACACACACACTCAAGCCGAAAGCGTATCGAATTCGCCTCCGCTTATGCCCAATAAGCAATAACGAATCAGTTTCAACAGATGCACAAGAGGGTGCCTGCTCCCGCAGGTAGTGCCTGCATATACGCTGGAGTAAATTTAGAAAAACATCGCTTTAGAAAACACAAGTGGACGTTAGGGAGTTCGTACATGTGCCTTGTGCCACAAAGTTCCAAATGGAACTTGAAGTCCACACTGTAGCAAACTTTGCCATTACCCAGACGCTTTCAATTAAATTCGGGCATCCAACCAATTAAAATCAATTAGGGCCCCATTGTCGCTGCATGCATGCGTGCGGGTATGTTCGGCTAGACGCTGTTTTGTTTTCATCTTATTCATTAAGAGCTAAAAGCCACGTGGTGCCACTCAAAATAAAGTTTTTCTAAGAATAGATCGTCAGGTAGATTTTAGGAAGTATAGGTATACGAAATATGAAGACATATACACCCCCCCCCACCACCCCTACTCGCAACCCTAAAAACAACATGGCGACCATGTGAAACACATGTTCGCCCAAACACAACAAAACAAACTTTTTTAATAACGCCCAAAAGTGTCCCAAAAAAACGGAGACAGCTCTAAACTTGCAAATGGGTGTTTGGTAGAGGGTTGACGTACCTTTTCGTTGTGGTTTCGCCTGTTTCCTGCGTCCACGTGCAGCTGCAGGTCCTGTTGATCCCATGTTGTTGTCAATTGCATGCGTGTTTTCACGTCCTGCGGGTCTCCCATCAAGAATTGTACCACACTGGAACACTACTAATCCTTAGTTTCTCTTGTTTTTTGTTGGGATCACGTGGTTGGAACCAAAATGTGCACGTGGTAAGTCGGGAACAAAATTTAAAGAGCACACAGCGTCACATTGATGGGTCACATGCGCGTGGGCGGCGTGGGTTTCGCGCTGGACACACACGCGCGCGCGCTCGCGTATATTTGCAGGCTGGCCTGCTAGCTAGCTGGAGCTACGTGCACCCCCGTTGCTACCGTCGGACTCCACAGCCGACGTGTGGGCCACGCGCGCGACGAACGTGCGGCCGGCGGCGGTGGCAGCGGGCGGTGGCGGCGGGCGCCCGCGGGCAATAAACATTCATCGGCTATGCGCGCCCATTGGCCGCACGGCTCGCCGCTCATTGGTCCCGCAGGTCGACTCCTACCTGCACGACGCACACACCGGTGGGGTATTATTAACACACGCGCGCACACCTCACTCCTTCGCTCATATATATACACATAGAACACACACACATAAGCGCGCGCACGTACGCTCAGGTAGGGAGCTTTCGGCGGGATCTGTTCTGCGTCTGGGGGCAGCAGCAGCGGCGGCGGTTGACGCGATCAGCTGATTCTAATGTTTGCCGCCGGCGGGCTTCAACGCGCGCAACGTGCGGATAGGTCGGCGTAAAAAGTAAAGCGCACTGTTGATGCCCAGGCGGTCGTGCGGAGCTTTGCCGCGCGCGCTTTCAAAGAGAGAGGGGGCTCAGTTGCATCGTGGACCACTAGAGGCGTACCGAATTTGGGTCTAGAAAGCTGGCATTTGCAATCACGGCTCTTATCAGTTGTGCGACACATTACTGGGCGTAGACGCAATGCTCGAGTGTTGTTCGAAGCAATATTTGCTTATCAACTTTGGAGTGATAAGGAAAGTGACAATGGGCAGCCATTTTGTAACGGTTGTTCTCAGTTTGATACCTATTGCGACATCTATGATATTTACTTGTTGTCAAACAGGATTCTTTCTTATTATTGTTATAAATTGTTTTATAATTATATTTTAGTTGTGTTGTTAATTTTCCTTTGAATATTCAATTCTTTTAAATATTTGACTATCATAAATAGGTTTGAAGTAATGGTATAATTAGTATCATGGATATTACGCAAATATGGACTGTTTATTTAGTGGTGTAAGTCAATTTTTGTTGTTTTCTAAAAATCAAAAGTTACCATATTATAAGGTTATTATTATTAGACACAATTTCTTTAAGCAGACACTTTTAAATTGAATAAAACATTGACAGTTTAACATAATGAATACTCAATTCTTTATTT
>JAODGA020035977.1:0-10768 GCA_027574885.2 Drusilla canaliculata | reverse complement strand
GAACTAATTTCGATTAAATATTCAATAATTATACTTTTTATGATTGATTTTCTTTTGACGTGTCTGTAGTAATATGTAATAAAATTTTGTATACTTTAAAGTCACTTTAAAAAGTACAACAAACATTAACCTTATTTGATATTGAATGTCTAATTAAAACAATAAAAATATTTCTGCAAAGTATAATTTTAATTTAATTTTGTTTTTACAAAAAAGTACTATATTTTATAATCACTCTTGTTCTTCAAATTATTAAAATGAAAATTTTTTAATATTTGGACATATCCTCAAGTGCTAAATTTTAAGAATTTATTAAAAATATACACTGGCTATGTCACAATTTAAACTAGATATATAAAAATTGTTAGAAATTGATTTCCACGCCTTTCTATACGTCACCAGTGAGAATATGTTATGTTTATAATCGATTTTTTATATTAGGAAGTCGTCGCAACAAGCTGGCTCGCATATAATTTACATGCATTTCTTATATGGATCTGCAGCTGGTAAATGCTGCGCGTAGGAAGAAAAAATCCTTGGTTACACTTATTTCTGCGTTGTGACTTACAAGTCTCGGGAAATATTTCAAACAATATGAAATTGATTTCATATTCAAATGAGGTAGTTATTTCTCAACGGATTATTAACGACTATCAAACTATCGAAGGTATATTTATATCTTTGATTGATTGTTCTGGCGTCAAGGGCATATTTCTAAGGTTATAAACTGGGTTAGTTTAAATTATTAATCAATGTGTTGATATAAGACAAAGAATACTTTAAAATAGCGCATACTAGATAAACAAATAAATACAGAATACAGGATATGTGAAATTTAAATAAATAACGAATTATTTGAGACAAAAGCCCACGTGTAGCCTTCTGGCGCACATATTTGGTTATGTATCAACAGTGGAAGCCGGCGCAATGTTGTGACATTGCGATGATGATCCAATAAAGACGTTCGAGAAATGTACGAAACTCAATTAGCACGCTGTGTACGGGTACACATGGCGTCACTGCGTTATTCATTTGTTTGTGGATACAGTGGAAAGCCACTTGTAGCCACCTACAAGCATGTCTATTTGCTTGTTTTATAATGTCATGCTACCGAGTTTTATAATGCAGCAAATTATCGATTAAACAACGTATCAGGTGTTGGCGTTGGCTAGTTATTCATTTAAAATTCTGGAATGCAAAAGAATAATAATCACCCAAGGCAGTGTAGTATTTGATGAGTAACTTTTCATAATATTGGTATAATGTAAAAGTCTTGTAACTTTTTGTGTGTTCATTATCCTAAGTTTATTGTGTTTCGGCTGGTAGTATTTTAATTAAGTCCATTGTACATGCGGAAAATCTACTAATCAGAGGTGTGTCCGGCAGGCGGTGAGCGTTTCTAGGACAAGAATTCTTTCCAGTGTATTATTAGCATGAGTTCGTGCGCATAGTAGATGGTTTAGGCCCAGCCTGTGAGACTAAAAGTGCACCACTTTCATTCCTCTGTTGAAAATGCACTTTTTTTGCGCACAGATGTACGTAAGGTACATCGGAGTTTTATTGCAACATTTTCCACGGTGCATTATTTGTGCATCTGTTGTTTGTTTGCCGTGTTTCGTGTGCGGTGTACTTGGAATGTTTCTACGTGTTTGTAATACGGATTATTTTATTTGTTAGAGGAAAGAGAGATATGTAGGTATTCCGCGCATGTTTGATGTAATTAGACTTCTCTGATTTTAAAGCCATATGGTACACTCGTTGTAGACTAGTAGTAGACTAGGAAATTGATTCTCGAAGAAGTAAATTACTGCCAGGTGTTCAAAGCTCAATGCTCTTCGCTGGAGACAGGGAAGATATTATAAGCAAATTGACAATTGTGTCCGTATTTTCAATTGTCAAGACTACATAGGAATATAAATATTCCCAAGAGGCCAAGACGACTATAATTGTCGTTTCAAGTGAATTAAAGCACGTGATTATATCTCAAACAAGCCACAACATTAACTAACCAATGTTTTGGATCTTTACCTACGTTTATGTTATGAAATATTTCAAGGTCAATATGCGTACGAACAGTCTAGAACTGGGCAAATTGGAGTACCGGAATAAGAGAAAAGGACATAGAAAAATCCAGGATCTTTGGACCTACGTAATATATCTGCATGTACGGTGCAGTTTATTACTGAGTAACCTAGCAGCACCATCTCACAGCAAGCTCCAAATAACATTTTGAAATACCAGGGATCTTTGTAAGCACGGATGTCTCTGAAAAGCTTAGACCCAGGACAAAAGCAAAAAAAGGACAGGTTAAGACGAGAGATAAGTCAAACATAAAACAAACAATATTTGTTTTTTTGGTAACGCTAAACAACAATCTATAATGTCTCAAAAAAAATTCCAAAAGTTCTAGAGCCCACTGTACCCCGGTGGGTGCCCTCAGTGAATTGATATTTCCAACCCGGCAATAACTTGGGTAACTGGAGGACTTATGTGTGGCGCTGCATGAGTATATATTCAATAACATTTCGATTTCAAGACGAAGAAACATAACAGCGTCATGTTTTGACGAAGTTAAAGAACTAACTGTAATACATATATGGAAAGAACAATTTCGAGACTGGAACGTATGAGAATAAAGAATTATTTTAGAGTCTTACTAATAATTCTCAATAATATTAATAAAATAGAATACTTAAAACATTGCTTAGAATTTGACTAAATCGTCAAAATTTAATTTCTTTGATTTTTAATTATGCAATTAATAACTCCATACTCAAATTGACTCTTTTATATTTACTTCAATATGAATGATAATCCAGGTTTAATTTACGATGAATTTTAAGAAAGAAATGCAACAAAAATGGAATTTTCTCTTCTTATTATTATTTAGTCAGTTTGGAAGCCAAAAAATTTGGCACGCATTTTGGTGAGAAACCATATCGCGTGGAATATAAATCATGGAAATTTACATATTACTCTAATTTACGTGAGTACAGTAAACAGTCGTAAAGCCAAATATGCACAGTACTACTACGTAAAGCGAATTTTATTACAGCCAAACAAGAATATAAAACTTAGTATATTGTCTTTTTGAGACAACGAGACCAAACGAATCAATGCGTCTATAAAAAATATGGAGATTAATAAATTGATGCAAATTAAAATTTCGTGAAGCATATGTTGCAGTATCTATTCGTCATGTGCTCGTAAATATGTAATACTGTTTCCAAGATGTCCTACATTTTCTATGTTAATCGGAGAATAGATATATTGATTTTTATGCAAAAATATGTTTGCGGGCATGGCTCTTGTTTAATATGTTTGGTCAATATATTATAGTAATTTAATATATGCATCAATAAATGGCTATAAAAGTCAGTTTATGTGCAAATGGATAATTAACGTAATTACATGGTAATTACTAATAGAGATGCTTAGAAAGTTTTAGGTAAGTTGTATTTTTTGTTTGTTTTAACTAGCTGTCTCGGCAAACTTTGTACCACCGGGATATGTTTTAATGCCAATTATTCAATTCTGATCGAAGATAATTCAAAAACGAAATAATCATAAAAATCTTTCCTTGAGTTATGATAGATTTTACAGACACAACTAAAATCCTTTTTTTGGCAGGTACAAATCAAACAAAGAAAGAATTATAAAAATATGTCTAGCCGTTCATGAGTTATAAGTGTTGTTACAAACAACACTTTTTAGTATTTATTTTATATTTATTTTATATTTATTTCATATATTTATATACTACAACCTTTCTTGGATTGATAAGTACGCCGTGAAGAAAGAATTATAAAAATCGGTCTTTCTGTTCTTGAGTTATAAATGTAATTACAAACATCACTTTTTGTTATATGTATAGATTATTCGGAAGTAATTTATGGCTATGTAGACATATGCAATAAAAAGACTTGGAATTGAAGGGTACCATCTTCTATTTGTTTCAGTATCAACAAAATCAACAGCCTGCAAGATTTTGCGCTATGCAAGCGCCTGGAGGAGCTGTACATACGGCAGAACGACATTCGTGACCTCAACGAAGTCGTCTACCTGCAGAGCCTGTCCAACCTACGGAATCTCTGGCTGGGCGAGAATCCATGTGCCAACACGGACGGGTAATAACGCCTAGATTTACGGCCCATGAATGCAATTACGTGGATGCGTGCTATCGCCGGGCCGATATTTCCGCATGCGGTGCTCGCGCGCACGTATGTGCGATGCTTGATGTTTGTCTCTCCGCTTGCGGTTTTACAGTTACCGGCAGGCCGTGCTGCGCACGCTGCCGCAGCTGCAGAAGCTGGATAACATCGCCGTCACACCGGACGAGCTACGCGAAGCGCAGCGCCGCGGCCGCCAGCTCAGCCATCCGGAGGATCCGCAAGAGAGCGAGGACGAGTACGCCAACCACTATCAGTATCAGCAGCAGGAGCAGCAGGTGCCGGCGTCGCAACCCGTCGAATACAGCCCGCAGCGCAGCCCATCGCGACAGGAAGTAAGCCGGACATGTATAGAATTTACCCAATTTTTGCGAAACATTTTTAAACACCACACTAATTGATTAATAGTATTGTTATTCTCATATAAACATATTAACAATGTTTGATTAATGATTTAACCAGCCTGAAATTGTGAATTGCGAAGACGAGGAGAAGTTGCACGCAAACGCGCGGGAACCGGATGTGATCGAAGCGGAGCCGCCGGTTGCCGAATATTCACCACCCAGACAGGTAATCATCATTTAATCACACGTTCATTCGTTTCGCACTTGCAATCTTAATAGTTGGCTTCCTCTTTCGTATCTTATGGTCTCATGATTTTGATAGTAATAATGATTTTTTTGAAGATGAGTCCACCACGTCGTCCACCAGTACAACAACAAGAAGTCATCAGACGGAACTATTCACCGGAACCCGAGTACACCGAACGGAGACGCAGTAGTTACGACCCTTTGACACCCAAACATCAGTCACAACAACAGCAGCATTATGAGGTAATTCCTGACGCCAACAGGTTTGGGTGCGAAGCATTACTAATTGTACTAAACACATTAATGCGTGCAGAGGCCACCATCGACTAACAATCACGAGGAAACACCCACATCCGAGCATGTTTTCAAAGAATCGCGCTTGGTAACAAGTCAATCGACTAATAGCATAAAGGTACACACCGTTTCCACTATCAGGTGACACCTAGTTGGAAGGCTGATTGGCGTGGTGTTTGTTTTGGCTTTCAGGAGTACACGAACGGCGACCGGTACGGCAGAACGATGTACAGGGACGAGGGCAGCGATGTGTCGTACCGACATGAGGGACCTGTGCGCAGTGCCAGTCAGCATAATTGTTCAGCGCTTCATCGGGCACCGTTTCAACGGCGGCCGGTTACAAGGGTAGATGTTCCTCTTACAGATTACGTAGCTTATAGTATCAAAACTACGGCAACTTGTAGATGTCCCATTTGGTTTCGGAACATGTTGACGCTTATCGTATGATTTGTATTTCAGAATTCAAATATTTTGTCAGCTGTATTGTGCCTAGTTAAAGAATTAGATTACCCCAGTCTGGAGGTAGTTGAGATGGCAGTGCGCTGTAGAATGAATGAGCTGGACGAATGACACAAGCAGAAGCCGAGCCCCGAGGAGGAACCACGATGATTGCAAGTGATCAAAAATAAACCCGACGCAAACGCGTAGTGACTTACAACACGCAGGCTTACTTGAATCATTCACATGTCCGCCCCATGTTCTTTTTTCTTCATTTAATCTAGAGTTAACTGTCACTAATTTGATCTCTAAATTTAGTATTATTTCCCGGTATTCGAAAAATTCTAATCTCAATTAATCTTGCTGCAAGCACGAGAATATCGCAATTACTTACGCTCCCGCGAATGGACCAACTACTTACTATTTAATTATGTATTTATTATTCATTTAATTTGCAATTAGTATAAAAAAATGTCTCACTCCAGAGATTGTGTATAGTAGTTAACTAAAACCGTACTGAATTTAATTTAAATGTTGCTTGTTTGGAAGAAGCACACTGAATTGTTGACTTGAGTTAACCGGTAGGCCAACTGTTCGTTTTGTTGAAATTTTGTATTACCTGTTTTCATAATTCCATCTCTTGCATTAGCTGTTCTAGAATACACTTTAAAGACACGTTGAACAATGACCACACGTACAGAGTTTGTATTGAATAATAGTCTAGTGTCTAGTCTTGTTACTTAATTGTTTCTCTTGCCAACAAAGAAAAAGGTGCACTTTTTTTACTTCATAGATTTGAATGTTTTGTTTGCCTTGCCTCTTTTTCCTTCCGGTACGATGCCTGTGTTCTCCATTTGAACTTGTAAATTGTAAATACGGACATTGAAATGGATATCAAATAATTATGTTGAAATTTGTTGCGAGCTGTGCGAACTTACTATTTTTATACAAAACTGTGTAATCGTGAAAATCATGAGATCGGTGTTGGTATATTTGTAAGAGGCAATAATCTATTATAATAAAATACATTTTTCTTACTTGTGTTAATAATTTGGGAGACTGCTAGAATTGTTAGCTATCTAGCAGTGTTACATTCAGGAATTCCACGATTGTGTCATGTTAACATTTTCTAATAAGACTACATCGAGTTCTTTTTTTACACGTTCTCTAAAAATTTATGTAAACAGAGAATTTGGTGTAAACAATATTTAAAAGAAATCTTGTTAGAGTCCACTTAAGTTATTTCTTGCTTACACATTTTAATTCGTTAAATATATTATAAAATATAAATTATACTTTGAGAAAAAGAAAATAATATCGGAAATGTATTAATATACATTGTATTAAAACAAAATTATTCATGTAAAAAGCAAATTAGGTGTACTTTGTTATGGTTACCATGTATTATTCTCTTTGTTGTTTTTTGTTAATTAATTTTCTATGACATGAATGGAACCAGGTACGTTGGAATATCATGATTTGGTCAAAATGGTTTTGTTCAAATCCGACATTTTTTTGTATAAATTTAATTTTGCTTATGTGACTCCTAACAAAACATTAAATTGTTTGAATTGAATAATATAATATACGGTCTATTTGTACTAGCGTTATTACTTATAAGTAAGACAATTTAATTTTGTTCTATCTTCAACTAGAGGACTTTTTTGAAAGCCATCTGAATCCACACAAAAGTACCTAAAGCTGCCATCATCAAGGATCTTCATTTGAATGGGTTCGTAGTTGCCATCACCACTGCAGACTCCTCTATCTTCTGGATCTCGACCAGCTAATTCATAATATTTCAAATCTCTAGCGCAATCTGTAATTGCACAATTAGTCATTTACAAATCATAGTTCTTAATTAAACTTACTGCATGTCATCCCTTCTATGTCTTTCAATTCTGCAGCTGAACTACCAATTTGTACGTTGTCTTTCCACACACAACGTGCCCTTCAACACAAATAATCATAAATGCCAATTGTTTGGTGCATACATGAATACTTACATATTCTCACTAATTTTCAACTTTCCATAAGTCCCATCCGCGTCACAAAAGAAACTGTTATACAGAAACTCAGTCGTTCCATGTATGTGCAATTTTTTCACAATTTTCTGCTGTGCAAACAATTTACTCTCACACTGTCGCATGTATTGATCACCATTAATTTTTTTATCGTCTAAATTAATCCAGAATTTAAAAATTATGTTTTAAAACTATTAAGTATAAAACACTTACAACATGGCAAGAACTTCATCATGTGTTCCGGTACGACTTTTGTAAGAACTTTGCCGGTTGGTGGATGCGCGCACCAACATTGCCCATCGTTGCATTGTAATGGTTCGTAGTTGCCTTCTCCGTCGCAGTGCAGACTGCTATAGAAGTTTGCAGTAGTTTGTACCATCTCATACCGTCTTCGACTGCAAGCTACGGTTTCAATGTTAGTATAACTAAACAGTTCAATTTTATAAAAACACACCGCAGGTCATATTCTCTTCCTTGTTGGCCCATTGTTGTCCATCAATTCGCAATCCAACGGCATTGTAACAGAAACATCTTCCTGTAAACTTGTCACCTTTGCATTGCTTTGGCGCCCATGTGCCGTCAGGCAGACATTCCGGTTTCCAGAAAGCTTTAAAGAAGGGTACATCATTGTTTTTCTTGGCGTAGTTTACGTGGTATTTCATGCAGGAGGAGTCGTCAAAGACACATTTTGCCCTATCGTCTTCACCTTCACAATTATATGCTGGTGGACAAAGCTGATTAGCACACGATTTGCCAACTAATTCCATACCTATAATCAAAAGTTTTTGACGTTCTTGTTAAAATTGTTGTTATTTAAATACCTATCAAAATTTTTTGGCAATATGGGAAACATTGTTGTTTGTATTTGCCGTCAAATACGTAATGTTTATGGGTCGAAGTATCGGGTGGACAATCCGATTGTGATAATGAGGATTTTATGTCGAATCTTGCTTCGCAAACATCGTCTGCTGAACCTAACTTGCAAATAATAACAATTATGAATAGTAACCGTACACTTTGTGGTAACATTGTGGAATGTAATTGAGTACTAACTGACTGATAAGATGATTCATACTTTTAGTAGTGATATGTTATCTTATCAATGATTATTGGAAGGGTGTAGGTGCATATTCTGATTAGTCGGATTTATATTTACAAGTTGTTATTGTTTTATAATTAAAAACCTATTTCTCGAACATTTTGTTCATTTGAAGACATTTTAAATGTATGATATGATATGAGTTATTTTATTAATGTTTATTTTTATAAATATACATAAAACAAAGTATCACCTAATATTTATAGACTTATTTAAAACATTCAAATGTTTACAATGTTAACCAAAATTTATTTAAGTTGTTTTTCATATCTTTGGCGATAGATACGGTTTGGATCGTACTTGTTAGCAAGCCTTTCCCAATCCTTGGCGCGATGCTTCACTAAATGTCGGATGACTTTCTCGGACGTGTCTCTCTGCTTCTGACTGCACTTTTCGCAGCCACCGGCAAGAGCATCGGGCAGTGTTTCTACAACAAGTAAATCTAGATATAAGAACTGTAACAAACAGGTTACCAAACGGTCTCTCTCAGAATAGATATTTAAGTGTTCTTTACAGCCGTCCGTAACCGACACGTAGAAACTCAGAGAGTTTGAAAGTCGTCGAAGTGAAAGTTACTTATATAATGCGATAGCAAATCTTCATCGCAAACTTTTGTCAAACGATTCGAAATGTGCAGCTTACTTTTGAGTTCGCGGCCCTCTGGCGTGCACGGTCCCTCATCCATCATGCACTTGATGTAGTTGGAGAGGACCCGATTGTTGGAGAGGATCTGATCGACGTTGACGTTGTCATACCTGCTGGTGTACTCGGCGCAGGAAGCGAACGCGACCAGCGCGCTGACGAGCGCAAGACTGCACGCGAATTTCATGGCGGATGATGGCGCGTTGTGGAGTTGGCGGCGAACACGACGGCGACGCTCTTTTATGCAAGCACCTGCACGCCGCCTGGCTGGAGGATGGTGTGGGGACCCGACGTGTGGTACCACACGGCACACGAGGAAAGTGCTCACGTGATTGGGGCCGTTCGCGGTAACACACACACCAGCACGCAATTCGATCGAATTCGATGCCCACCAATGCAACACACGCACATGCACGCACACACTTATGAAATTTACTAATTAATTGCTTTTATGGCCTGCAGGCCGGGAATTTGCGTCGTGGGACATGGGGCATGCCGGTGTGATGCATTCGCGTCTGGGGGATTGCAAGGTATGACTATTGCGATATTAATTTTTGTCACGTAAACTGGTAGCCAGTAAGCTTGTGGCTGGTCTTTTGAGATATGTTGAAATGCATATTGTTATTGTCTTTACAATTGTGTTGTATAGTCAGTACATGGTTTATGCATTAGCAAGTACCAACAATTGGATTATTCTCTTATTTTGACACATATGTGAAATTTCTTGGAAGTTACGTCAACTTTTGGTAGATGAAAAAAAACTTTATGGTTCTTTAAACGGCCTTTGGCTTGTTTGTTTACTTATTATTGCAATAATAGGTGAGTCATTCTTGCAAATGTCCAATGGTAATAAAACTGGCAACTGTTTTCAGTATTATGTGTAATAATTTAAATCCAAATTAGTTGATATAGATTTAGATAGATTTAAGTAAATTATTTTTACTTAAATATAAAATTAGAAAAAGTTGAATTTTACTAAACTGGATATTAATGTGATAGCCCGTTATAACCAATTACGTTGTTGAATTATGTATATTTCGTTGCCAATATTGCATATTTTCATAGTAAAAAACTAGATTTAAACTATTTAAACTTCTATATATAGAAATCAAAATTGGAGTGAAAGATTGTCAAGAGATGGGTACAGTAGCGGCTCGTGGATATTTTTTTCTAGGAGTGCTGCTTTTTTATATACAGTACTCGCTTGATTCAAAATCCTGTTCACATTATCAAAATGTTTACATTTGCAAACGTAATTTAAATAATAAACGTTTGATTCTTTGATTGTTTACGTTATTGCGTATTCCTTTTGATCCTATGGCCGTGACAATTAAGCGATCTCGGTGTCCCGGTGTCCCGGTCTTGGTGAGAGACGGAACGATTGAAGAAAGAGAACGCACACTGCGCGCTCGTTCCGTCTCTGCGTCGCGTACACTTATGACTCACCCAGACCGGGACACCGGGACACCGAGATAGCTTAATTGCCACGGCCTATGGAACAACGTGTGTGTT
>JAODGA020035528.1:0-14803 GCA_027574885.2 Drusilla canaliculata | reverse complement strand
TTAAGAACAACGACGCGGCGGCTGGAGAACCAATCTGTAACTTTGTTTTAAACTTTTAGAATATGTTTGCAGATAGTTAACACACATCTCCTATAAGTTAGATAGAGATATGTGCTAAGATAGTCACACTCATAGTTTACTAAAGACATTTTTAGGCGAAAAGTTGGTAGACTTTGTCCGGAAAATTTTTCTATATCGTTTGCATATTTTTAATTCTCAACTCCATTGATTACTGACTAGCAGACGTTCGATAACGGAAACACGGGATAATGAAAATATGTGTTAATGTAAACACAAATTTCGTTTTATAGGATTAAACGGAACACGCAATAACGTAAACAATCAAACAATGTGTATGTTTAATGACGTTGTTATTAGTGCGTTATTTACTGAGACATTTATTATTTAAATTACGTTTACTAATGTAAACATTTCTATAATGTGAAGAACACTTTGATATTTGATTCACATTATCTGGCTCACATATCAATTCAACAAATTCTTTACTCGAACATTTTCCAATACACTTTGACACGAATTGGACTACGAAAAGCATATCTGGGCCCAAGAATGCGAATACTGGGCGAATATTTAGCTCATTTAATCTTTTAATGAAGTACTCAAACTCAAAAACAATATTTATATAACTTTATTGTGAACATTTTGGCAATTGCTGCGATTAATTTAGATTGTTATCAAAATAGATTATATAAACTCATATAAGCACCTGTATAGAGGAATCAAGTTCTTTGTCGAAAGGATCTGATTTATGGAACGCCTGCAGCCTCCTCGTTCTGCAGACCTTCGTTTTCTTTAGGCACCACTTCCGCCAAAACGACGCGGTCATTCGCGTCAACCCTTTCTTTTGGCGCATTTGGCGCCTTTGGAGCTCGCTTAGTTGTCGAGGGTTCTCCTCTTTTTGGGGGTTGCGCTTCCCCCTTTTTTTGTTTATGCATTAAAGCAATATTTTCGATGTTTTTCTTTATGAAACTCTTCGAGGTACCTAGCATCAGAATTATAAAACAAATCTGTAAATTTATAGACACGTTAAGAAACTAATAGGGTTCGTACACAATCAGTAATAATGTCATTATTTTATTGAAATTACATTAATAATGACCGTGTAGGGTTTGAAAGTTAGAATGATGTGCTGCATTACATCACATGGAATGATGCAGGTATTGTCATTATTACTGATTGTGTACGAACCTCTTTAGGGCATGTTTGAGAATTGTGATGTCTCTACTCCACTAATTAATACACGAAGCAAATGAGTTGCACTAGTAGTACAAAGAATAAAATCCGATAAAATCCCATTATTACGATCAGTAATAATGATCTTACCTTATCAGAATATTCTTAATAATGACCGACTAAAATAGAAAAAATTGAAACATCGGTCAGTAATGATGCGATCTCTGGATTTAAAAAAATCTAGAATGAAGTACAGGTAATGTCATTATTTCTGATCGTGTTGGGACCCCTATCAAATGGCTGTCATTAATTGACACAACACAGAAAATCGAGAAAAATAGTATAATGTGGGCGGGTAAATGTGGGGTAAAAACATTCAAGGCAATTCAAGGCAAAAAGAGATAGGGAAAAATGAACATACGGGGCTTCGGGCGCGGTGCAGTGGGGCACTTCTTGGAGTCCATAATTCGATGAGTTGATATCGTGATCTGTCCGGTATGTGTGACGGACTGAAATGATTTGCAAAACACCTATCGTACCTATGACTACAAACAAAAGAGTGCTTTTCAAACCCATCTTGATTTTTGTCCAACAATTAGTGTTGCCTGGGAATCCCTTAAAAAAATTAAAATATAGCTGACCCAAAGCAATTGATCCAATAAAATTTTAGAAAACATATTAATTCCATAAACCAAAGTATGTTTTTCGAATAAATTTTTTTTACATTTTATAGTTTTGGATGTATTCAAAAATTTAGATGATTAATTGCAAGAAATCAGCATCCAATTTTGTCTCAAATAGCTTTCTATCACAACTTAGCATAGATTAACACACTTAGATAAACTTGTGCAACATTTGGAAATAAATACCTACATAAATGTACGAAAAAACAAGCATACCGTAGCCTTGCGCTACATAATCATCAGCATTATAATCGTACATTGTACACGCAACCATAATTAATATAGTTTTTATTTAGTTAAATAATTCGCTACGAAAATATATGCATTTGGGACTAGTGGGTGCCGTTAAGTGCAAGTAGTTTACAGCCAATGAAACTTATCTCTAGATGCGCTGCTGCTGGAAAACAAAATCCACCACAACATGCGGTACGAAAGTTCAAACCGTTCCACATGTGGGATGTGTACGCGTATGACATGATAATGGCCGCCATAATGATACGAGTGTGATATGTTTGTGGATGTTTGTTTGATTACGATAGCATAGCGGTGTTGATGTCGGCGACGCTCGCTAGATGCTGCGCCCGACACGATTTGATAATTACATCGCAATGGGTAATCTCGCGTTGGTGCGCGCCACACACATGAAAGCCCTTATTATCGCGGCGCGCACGCTTGCGACGCTGAACTCTAACCTAGTGCTTATTGGAGCGTTTCAAAACGGGCGCTGGAATAATACAGTCGGTGTGGCGCTGACTCAGTGACGGCTACCGTCGACGTGAGCGTGCAGCGTGTGAACGAGTACAGCAGCAGTCAGTAAGTACGCATGATGACTTTCCAACGATTGCCAATTTGCACGTGCGCTGCTGCCCTGCTGCAGCGGGCCGACGAATCCGTCCGCGTACGGGCCGATTTTCGCCGCGTACGCGATCACGTACGCGACGTACGTCTGCTCGTGCACCGCGTGGAAGAGATGCGCCATTGGACCTGAAATTTTACGACGGTTTCGAATTACTCTCGCTGCGCTAAAACTGTCTGCGAGCGAGCGCGAATAATCCCACTACTTTGCATCATTGGAACGCGATACCCCGCACGCTTACCAAATTTGCGCACTCACCTTGAGCGTAAACTAGAACATCGGTACCGTCATGTGGTACCTCGTCGGTTTTAACACCCGCCTGCTGCGAGTAGTCGTAATCATCGGTATTCACCGTCGCAGGATTGTCGCGTACTACTGTATCATTCACAACTTGATATTGGAAATTATTTTCCCCTCCAGCGCCGTACAGTAACGTCGTATAGGGTATACCATCAAGTTTGGAGGGTTGCGCAACACCTGTGATCTTCTGTCCACGATCCGCGTATCCCGCGATAGCCAGTGGATGCGAATGATCGCTGGTGATAATAATCAGCGTATTCATTAAGTCCACCATCTTCATTGCCCTGGAGATGGCGGTGCTGAACGCTGATGTTTCGCTGAGTGCCTTCTTGGCATTCCCACGATGATGACTCTGGTCTATCAAGCCACCTTCAACCTAGATCAGTAACAAAATCAGTAACAAACCCCAATCAGTAACATCAGTAACAAAAACTCAATCAATAACTCAAAAACTTAATCAGTAATAAAACCCTTACAAATATAAAATATATAGCGTACCATCAATACGAACCCATCGTGCCTATGGTTTTTCTGAAGTAGTGTGATAGCAGCCTCGGTCATATCAGCTAGGGAGGGCATACCATCAGGACCCCTGTTCCTCGCATGGTCTAGATTCAAATGACCATTAGCAAGAATTCCGAGCGTGAATTCGGTTAGATTAAGATTAGCTAAGTCCCGATTGTTTTCCAATAACTGGTGACTAGCATGCAGAGCAGCTTTCTGGTCCTTCCAGGCCTTGATCAGATCTCTTCCATCTTTCCTGTAGCAAGCCCATGTATCAATCGGGTCTTGCGGACGACTCGACACATTGGATTGTAACACCTGACGACCACCACCCATAATCACCTAAAACATACCCACTGTGAAATACCATAAATTGACAAGCCCGAAACTTCATACATTTATATTACGACCTGGTTGGTCCTCAATAAGTTGCCTTGCGATATCTTTGCATGCAGACGACTCCGGCGGAATGCGACTCTCACATTCCCAATTACGATTAGGCGTATGCGCATACAGAGCGCATGGAGTCGCATGGCTCACCCTCGTAGTGGTCACGAATCCCGTAGATTTGTTCGCCCGCTGGGCCCAGGTGATTATAGAGTCCAGGTGCGTTTCCGGTAGTAGAGAACGATTACAATCGTTATGGTGTACAGACGCATCTACACCACCAGTCTCCTGGTTTACTTTAACTCCACAGAAGAGGGCCGTAGCCGTTGCTGTGGAGTCGGGGACGATCTTGTTTGCTGAATAGGTCTTCAAAAGGAATTGCTCATTATCATATCACAAACCAAAGGAAGTATTTCAATATATGAGGGTACCTTCAACGCTCCAATATGGGGAAACTTCTCAAATGATAGGTACCCTGCTTCGGAGTATTCCATAATACGCGAGGCCGTAACAGTGGAAAGTCCCATACCATCTCCAACAAAAATGATAACGTTCTTTGCTTTTCCATTATTGTGTTTTATTTTGAGTGCGTCTGCAATGTCTCGATCCGCAAGTTGTGACCATAAATCCTTATCTAACAACATTGTATCAACACAATTAATCAACATTAACAAATAGTAACTACCAAAAACTATAATCAAAATGTAAATATGGTTTAACATTTCAAAATTTAAGTTATCAAAAGTTCTAAAATTGCAAATGACTTTATAATTTGTATGTGACCTGTATTTCAAGGTAAACAACGCTGAATATTTGGTAATTGGTAAATTTTCGTTACTGCGATTCTGGAAGAACATGCAATTAATTGAATGAAATACTTTCATTTGTTCAGTATCAGCGTACGAACGATTGTGGTTTGTCAGCACTGAATTGCAATAGTGTTAATTACCTTCGGCGGTGATGCCGGTGATCCCCAAGATGAAAACAAGAAAGGACTGCAGGTACATCCTGGCTGTGCGCGCGCGATTCTGCATTCCACTCGCCACTCTCGTCGGGCGGCAATTAAGGGGACGGCGTTTTAATTTCGTTTCGCAGCGGGCTTATCTCGATAGACTCACGACGTGCGCCCGGAAAGGCAGCGTTTACGAGGTAGTAAACGCGCACGTGAACGACGACAACGTGTGACCGACACACCGCCGCGCCGTCGAATTTTCAACCTTATATATATGCGCACATCAACGAGGTTGTCGCAACGCACGGCGGAGGCTGCCGATCCGCTGCAGCGGTGGCGGTGGCACGCCGCATTATCGCGCCGCCGCCACCTCCGAGTCTACCTCACCGCCGCGGCGTGCAGCGCGCTGACATGTCTTGACATATCTAAGGGAATGCGGCTGCGAATTCTTTGACTGGGCACGCGTATGGTAACACTCCACGTATAGGATGATTGAATTTTGTTAGCATATTTATCGAATGCTTACTTGAATGTATACTTGCAGTTTTATTACAATAAAAGGACCCGTTTTAGTAATTTATAGAATTGATCATACAATTTTTGCCTCAATAGATAATATCCTCTAGAAATATCTTGAAAAATTTAAGAAAATTGATGTCTTTAACAGGAGACCTACAAAGGGTACCATCAAATGAGGTATCAAGGAAAACTATCATAATTGAATTGGGACTAACTTTCTGAAACCAAGATTGTTTCAGTTACAACACATAGTAACCAATCTTGTAAAAGATGATATATCACATACACTCATCTCCTAAATAATGTCTGGTAAACTTGGTTTTATGGTACCTTGTTTTGACGGGTACCTCGTATATACAGATTATCGATCTGAACCGGATATATGGTATTCCAATATTGGAGCTATGTTTATTTTTAGAGTAATCTTGAATTTTTGGAGTGGCTGTATTCAAATCTGATGTGCATTTCTAGCAACTTTACGCTTGTTATTAATTTATTGGAAATGTATTTTCAGTGTATTGGAAAGAAATGTTAAAATTAAAATTATATGGCCTCATTTCCATTGAGAAATATTAAATAGTATTGCATGATCGGCAATTATGTGCATGAGTAAATCGAAACCATGGCACTTAATTGCAACTTGAAGGCGTCCCGTTTTTGTACCCTGCAGTTTTATGCAAGGTGGCCTTGACCTAGTTACACGCGAAACAAAAATTGCAATTTCTAAGGATACCAAAACACCCACAAACCGAATTGATACTTGTCACATCGTGCGAGTCTCCGTTTCGTGAATCCGCGCCGTGCCCACACAGTCTTTGCGAATCGCACTCGCCCTGCAATGGTAACATCCTTGCAGTCCCTGCTTCTATCTCAAATTGAATGCGTTTTGCGTTTGTCCGCATGTAAGCCATCGCGTCCGAGTCGCAAAGCGCAGAGCATCACGCCGATCGACACGTTCGACTTCATCAACTACCTGCAGCTGATGGCGAACGCGCTGAAGTTCGAGGTGATGTACTATCCGGTGGAGGAAAAGTCCGTCACCGGGCAGTTCCAAACCATTCTGTACCTGTTGCGCCATCCGCTGAGCGCGTACTACGGTTTCGGGCTGAACGTGGTGGACGCGGAGAACGATGCCGCGCGCAAAGCCGTCGAATACCTGCAGAAGGAGGCGCGCACCGTCGAGTATTTCTACTGCTAAAACATGCCCATGCCCACGGTATGCCCCCCCACAGAATCGATTGTTCCTGCTGGACCGCGGCGGGCCCATCTCGCTACCTCGTGTGTGTAAAACTGTAGACGCATTAAAATTGTTTGGCCGCTGACGGGGTACTGTTGCGATAAGCGCGTTTAGGGTTTTATAGCGCGGCGGATGCTGTTGTTTGTCTAGGCGAGGGTTTAAAGACTTCCGAGCGCGCGCGCACACCGTAGGGGCAAGATTTTTCAGTCGTGCGTGTTTTACGATCGCTTTCCCCCCAGGAGCGCACGCCGACATACGACGCAATATACTGATATAATTTCTGATAGATGCTTGCGTCACTGCGCGAACAGATTTGACTGTTTTATTGGTGCCTTGAACGTGGGCGGCTGCTGCTGCGCGTAAACATCCCAGGAAGACGGGGACTGGTTTTACGTCCTTCCGGCTGCCCGCTGGCGAATCAAACACTGTTTGCTGTTACACGGTATATATATAATTTTATTAAATAAATAAACATCTATACATATGGCATCGGCGTTTTTGGTTCGATGCCCACAACATTAATACCGATATATTTTTGTATCCGATTAGTTTGATGGTATGCCATCGTCATACACATTAGTACACAAAATATAAATATTTCCAAAGCCATCGTCTACACTTATAAATGCCTTTACATGCCTCTCGTTACCATCAATCATATGGTACTCAATGTAGTACCCTTGGGTACCCTGTTACCCCTTGTCAGTAAGTCCACGTGATATCGTTAGATGGAAGCCTTATATATACCACATAACAATTTATGTATGGGTACCATTTCTCTTAAAAACTACCCTTAGGCGGTACCCACAAATACATGATATTGGGGTTATACCGATGATTGAATAATATTGTAGCCACCGATTATCATCGTGTACAAAACGTACGAATGCGTTATTACAAATTCACAGAACGTTTCCAATTCCAGTCTCTCCATTTACAGCACAGTAATACAAATCGAAGTGACTAAACATAGAATTTGACCAACGAGCCCCGTGTTTACGAGTTTCGTGTATCCACACACCGAGTTACAAGCGAGGAGCAGCGGACGACATCGATTTGTTTTGCCGCTGGAAACAATCGCAGGTGGAATGGCGGTTGTGCTTGCTTATCGGGTAAAATGACATCAACTACAACTAGTGATTCACCCACACACACATGTTGCTGGTGCGCCAAAGCATTCGGGCGCGCGTTGTTTGCCCCCCCTTCGGCAGGAAATGCAAACAAACGCGACGCCGCGATTGCTTTGTAAGACCCTAGGACATATATGGTACACACAAGTGCTACCGGCTTTGGCTCGTGCGCGCGCACCAATTAATCACCGGGACTAATTAGTGCACGGACACCAAGGGGATGTGATTTATCATGCGCGCGTCGTCGTAGCGCGGCGAGGCGCGCTTTGCCGCCGCCATCGAAGTCGTCGTGTTCGTCAGCACCTCCGACAATGAGCTCGTCTGTGTGTGCGTGGTGGTCGTCGTTGTCAGCGTGTAGTCGCGCGACTTCTTCTCTCTGCGCTTGCAGTCCAGCCACTTGAAGGGTGGAATGTTTCTGTTTTGAGAAGTTAGACATTTAGCGACGGGTAACGAGTGCCTCTCTTGGGCAAGTGTTCGGAGGAGTGAAGATTTTTAGAAGATAGCTTTCAGCGTGTGGTAGTTGAAAGTAGTAGAAAGTCTTACCCAAGTAGTTTGCAGAAATGCGTGGAAAAGATGCAGTAGATGATTGGATTGGCAGCTGAGTTGAGCGGTGCCAGACTCTGCACGAACGTTGCGATTGCAATGTAGGTTTGCGTTCGTGGGATATAGCCGAATACTTGCAGCAGGTCAAAGATGATATAAGGACTCCAGCATAATATAAAAACTGCAAACAGTTCAATTACTTGTTGAACTTGCTCGAATTTTTAAATCGCCTGACTATCCAAAATTGCCCAAAGACATCTGCACAGATCTTATTTGGGCAGCATAGGATAGAACGTAGTATGGAACTTACCACTAACTATCACGAGAGTGATTTTCACAGTCTTAACTTTGGCACGAGGAATCAATCCTCTGGAACTCACGCGTCTTGAATTATCTGAACCTGAAAGAGTTACCAAAACAGACAGTCCCTTAGGTCCCCACTAACTAATGCAGCTATGGGGGCAACTATACCCAGGTAACCCTTGGCCTTGCTTTTGGACTTGGTCATCGTGACGGAGCTCTTGGACCAGATGGTCAGAATGATGAATGCATAGCAGCCGGCAATGATCGCCGCCGGTATGATGAAGAGCGACACCGACACCAGGCTCATGTACAGCTGCCAGTGCCACAGCTCGGGGAAATCGATCCAGCATTGCTGCTTGCCTTCAAACACAAAACGCCCCCCTCGGGCGAACGTATGTCACGCAATACGCCACAGAAAGCACCCCCTTCAAGCCGAACTACGCAAATGTATGCGCATGCATAACGCGATAAGGAAGTCGCGCGCGTAATAACAACAAAAAAGAGTACCAACAAAAAAATATCACACAAACTGTCGCATAAATTATTTACTTGACCCATTAGGTCGGCTTTGCTATCATCTGACCCCGATCATTTTTCACCGAATTTAAAGCGGTATTTGTGCCGCGGTTGTAATTTGTAATAACACACCACTTGGTGTACTTGTATGTGTGGTATGTAAGATTATAATGGTTAAGCGTAATTAAAGGCTAATTTGCACACAGCCGCAGCTGCGAAAGGGTCACGGCCCGAAATGATGCGCAGCGCATTACAATAAATCACGATATTACGCCATCCACGCATAAATTTCGACTGAATGTAATGTCGTGTAATTAGGATTTTTCAGCCCTTTGCGTCGAACGCACACAGGGCGTCTGATTACTAAAGTTTAGTTAATTAATCGCGTATCGATTGCGTGGTGGAAAATTGTGCTCATTTCAAACAATTCGGTTGTAATTTCCGTTTGTACGAATTCTCATTACGCGTTCCACGAAGACATTCAGATGAAGTGGGACAAGTTCGACTGGCTTTTTTGGAAAGTTTGGCTTTGTATTGCTGTTTTATTCTCTTAGTTAATCTGTAACTCATTGTTAAACGTTTCTCTTGTGAAAGGATAAATGAAAAAAGAGCATCTTCCGGAAGAGGTGATCTGAACTTATTCTGAATCGACAACTTTTTCAAAAAGGTCCATTTCAGGAAGACGAGGTTTAAATATTTTCTATAACATATTGTCTAAAAACACCTGTTCTGGAAGGTTTGGTCAGAAGTGGGACCTCTCTAGGAACACGTCATCTTATGAAGGATCTCTCCCGGAGCACCTCGTCTATGAAATGACTTCTTCCGGATCTCCTTGTCTAAGAACAAGATTCCTTCCGGAAGATTTTGATTTCAAAGGTAGACTTGACCGTGTTACAGCTTCAATGACACTGTCCTAATCATGTTCATAAATCAACAAAATTACCCGAATAAATAACTAGGGTAAGGTTGCTCAAGTCGTACCAGTGCTTAAGTCATATCATTCGACGGCAACCTGATATACATCATAGTCAACCAAGTTGCTTTCCGTTTTATTGTCTGTCATAAACAAGCATCGTTATAATTCCTGTCATCAAGTACGTTTATTTCGATTTCCTTATTATTTTCTACATATGTGAGTTATATCTTGCAAGTAAATTATTGATAATATTATGTTCCTTATTAAATATAAATTCCATAGAATTTACATAATCGTTTAATGGAAGGGAAATTGTATTAATTTTATTCAATGTTAGGTTTTCAATTTAATTATGCTGCGTCTTAAGTCGTTCCCATATAAGATTCCTACTGGTACGCTATACATGGGCGACATCTTGTTTAATAATCTTTTAAGGCGAATACAATGGTGGAATCGGATTTAGAAAATATTAAGAATTAAAAAAGTTGTTGCATGTTATGTTCAGAGTTAAGCGCGCTCGAGCGCTGCTACGCTTTGGATGTGTTAAAGTTGACAAAATAATTTAAAAAAATTATTTGTGCTAAATGACTACCTTTTAATTATTATTGTTGTTTAATTGAATTTGAAATTTGAAATATACAACAGAGGCTATACGTGGTACGTCTTAACTTTTTAAAGATTTAGTCTATTATACGTGAAAGCATATACATTCTCTAATTTCGTTATATCAAATAACAACAATATTAACACATGTGTTAGATAACATATTTAATTTATATTTATTTGATAAATCCTAATTATCATACAATTTCTTTGTTAAGGGGTACGATTTAGGCAACCTTACCCTAATTAAGCCACGTGTTCTTGCCCCAGTTCAACGTAAATTAGATTTGGTATTTTTCAATGGGAATCCATAAAATGTCTAAATTTTGTTACTAACGTATTTTGTAAAATTCTTATTGTTTGAATATGGTTTCGAATTGAATTATTTCACGCCGGAGCAAATAAGGAAGTGTACCTTGAATTAATTTTTCTTCGTACAGCATGAGGATCGGCATGGAGAATATGATGCTGCATAACCACGCTGCTATTATGAGGCATTTGGCACGCTTCCCTGGAAAACAAGTGGGTTCACACGTACATAAATCGCGCGGCCATCAATCACTGTTGTGGTCTTACAGCTGCCGGAGAATTTCATCGGGTGTCGGATCGCGTCGTATCGATCAATGCTGAGCGCCACCAGGACGTACGTTGAGCCATATGTGACCACCACCTATGGGAGATAAGCAATTGTAGTTTTTTTTGCGGCACAAACTTGGCGTAATATATGCAGCAATTCCGACGAGATTGTGTACAATTCGTGTTGAATTGGTTTTCATGACGTCATTAGTATTGCAAACCGGCATCAGTAAACACACTCGATCAATGGACCACGGTCAGCGGGTCTCAATCGGATTTGCGTAAGTGGAGATGTTGCACTCAGACGTGTTTACGGAAAGCACGATGTGTATCCATTACAAGATTTGCGCGGGAAACCAACAAAGGCTTACGAAAGGGTTCGTGATTTCGCGGGACGTTGAGATGTTGTCCAATCGTGGTCGGTTGACACGACCATTCCGAGTGAATGGTTATTAACTCAATAGCCATCTTCAAATTAAGTTCACTTAACGTAGTCTTAATCACGTCTTAGTATGCTCTAACTTGAACATAACCTTGGAATAATCTATAACCTGATTATTTCGAAACGTTCTAGTTCTACTTCTACAAAATCCTTCTTGCATTTCCGTTTTCGGTGTGTAAGCTTGCTTTCCTGTCTGTGGAAAACGCGTGTTCTACTTGAGCGGAACTAACGGAAGTCGCCACTTTGATTAACTGCATTAATCGCCCGTGGCGAAAGGACCACCGCTTGGTTTTTATATCGCTCGCTCCAAATACGCTTGGGCACAAAATGCCAAGTCGAACCATCGTCCAACATGCACAACATATGAGCCACTTACCTGCAGGAATTTCACCAGCTTACACATGACGTTGCCGGCGTTCCACGAGATCGTCATGCGCCAGACTATGTCGGTGAGGACGCTGATCAACCCAACCAGCAAATCTGCCAAATATGCACCGAAACAAAACAACAATTTCTTGTTAACTCTGCAATTACTAGCAAGCGCCATAACTCCAAGAGATCGTCAAGCATATTTAGCCACTCTAGTAATTAACTTGATAAATATTTTTATCACATTGCTATAATTCCAAGAACGGAAGTGATTCGTTCATACAAGCTCCAGAGGAATATTAGAAACCAGAATATGTTTATAATTCGAAGAATCCCTTAGTTATGAATTCTGGAATTAAGATATTTACCTGAAAGCGCCAAATGGCTGATGAAGAAATTCATTCGAGATTTGCGAGATTTGCGGCTGTAGAGCGTGATCAACACTCCAAAGTTTCCAGCGACGATCACAATGAAGAGAATCCATAATACTGTGAATTGTTCAGCCTGAAATATACGAGGAGATATTACTCATTATGCTTGCGGGTAAATCCATTAATTTAAGATGACTAAACTCTCATTATAAATTCAATTAAAACCGCACAGTCTCAATGTCATTCGCAAAAGAATGAACTACTTTTGTTTCATTGACGCTCATACCGTGTAATCACCGCAATGATTGACTGATATCAATTTGTTGTCCGGCATACTCAATTAAATCGGAATCGACGCGCGCGAATAATCACCGTAATCAAAGTCTGTTTAACGATTCATTAATTGTACTTGTTCGCGGATGTAATTTTGCCGTGCTAACATTTTCTACGTAACATTCACTTGTGTGATTTTTTGGACTGTTTAACGTATTTTAGCTACGTTTGTATCCTACAGTGTCGGCGTATAAAACGTGATTGATGATCAGCTGATTTATCTTCGGTGGTAACCTACTGGAAGGCCACCGAATCAGCTGGTGAACGGAATACGCGGCCATCTTTCACTGACACTTCTGCCTATTTCGAGAGTTTATCAACAATGTACGTTAGGGTACTTTAGACGTCTACAGGTTAACGAAAGATAGCATTTTTCGGCCAATTTGTCAATTTTTGTACATTTTTAGAAGAAGTAAAAAATAACGCAATTTTCGAGATAATTTCGTGGGAGCTATGAAAAATCATCGCTCAACAAAACCAAACTCAATCCAACCCAACTCATAGCATAATCTACTTAACTTAATCTCAACTAAAATAATGCTTACCTAATTTGGCAGTTTTTAATCCATTTGCAAAGAAGTAAAGATAAATTGAACCAGCATTTTTTTTAGGTTCTTTTTTTGCAACATCTAGAGTAAAAGTTTAACTTAACTGACCAATCTTGATGGGATGTGAGGTGGGTCGTAAATCATGCGGTCGTTTTGATTATTATAATGGTATTGCCGTGCTATTTGCTCGCAACTTGCGTGTGCAAATACTCTCCACCGCAATAAAACGTTAGCGAACTAGGACCATCCGAAAGCCCCAAGTGAAGTGTTCAGTTTTCCTCCGAAGTATTTATTTCAACGTTGCTTTATTTTAGTTTTGCATGATTTTAATTGGTTGCAATGTTATTGTATGTCCAATTACGGATTGCATTTCTTCGTATTCTGTTGTTTCTCCTAGCGATTCCAAGAATAATATTCTTGGCTCGATAATAAGATGCAATGATATCAAGCACGCTGCGAAAGTAAGTACAGTCGAATTGAATAATAATTGGGAGAATCCCAAGAAATGAATATGTAACAGAATATAATAGAACAGCAATGGCAATGGCATTGGCAATAGAAGTCATACCAGCAAATGAGGAACTTGACGATTCCATTCATGTAATCATAATGCACATAATTAAAGACGTAATAAAGTCCAGTTAACGATCGTCTTGATCTGTTGTAAGACTAGGGTTATGCAATATGATTAATATTAATGTCACATGTTGAAGTGCTTCATAGTTTTCGGAATATTTTATGTTGATACATAAATAGAAGCAATCTGTGTTGTGTTGTATCGTTTGTTTTGTTGACCTTATAAGGCGTATTAAGCAGATAATATCACAATAAATGTGGATGTTGCTGTTTTAATGTTTTTGTGGAGAATTTTTGAAGGATGGCTTAGTCTAAAGACATCTATGGTACATTGAAAAGCATTACCCACTAAGGGTTACCATCTAAGTTCTGGGTAAATATTTGGGATATTGGATTATCTCAAGATTATTGCTCCTGCTTGGCTCCATTTGTAATTTTTATTCGTTTCTTCGAATTAAGATTGGGTTACTTAGGAACCTACATATTGTACTAAAAATATAGACTGGTTATACGATGCCATTATGATTCTCTTAGTTTACGAGACATAAATACACTAGAAATCAAATTTCATTAAACCTAAAGAGTTATTGGATCATTGATTGGGGCTACAAGAATCAAACTGGGTTATTGGGGTAACGTCATAAAATCACCACAAATGGTTCAGGTTTTTATTTTCTCGCAAACATGGTTTTAAATATGTTTTACATACCTCGCCCAAATGAGAGGTATAACTCATCAATAAACAACGTAATAACTCCTATTTATGTTAACGAGTGACATCCAAAAGAAAGCAGAATAAAAGTTTTTTCAGAACTAGTGACTCTACGATTCTCCACTAATTGATATTGATTTTTATCCAAATGGAATGCGTGCGTTCACACCGAATTTTGTTGCGTACGTAAGTCGCTAGCAGAGCTAGACGCTCTCATTCAAATACAAATAAAC
>JAODGA020035502.1:0-11625 GCA_027574885.2 Drusilla canaliculata | reverse complement strand
GCAGGGAGGGCACGCGCACGAGGGGGTGGAATCTTCCCGGTGCCTCCGCCATGCGTTGAAATGATGCATGGGGGAATTATCCCTGCGCATCCTTGAACTTTTGCTGTTGTCCTCTTTGCGCTTACCTGCTAATGTTTACACTGCAGTTTGTCATACTTTAAGATAGTTCTTATATTAATAACTTTGGTATATTAATTTATTTTTCACATGTCTTGATTTTATTAGTTAAAAATATAAACATTTAAAAAAATTAAATAAAATATACTAAGTTTAAAGAAGATTTTACCTTAGATTTTCCTATATATTTTTTAAATTTAATAAAACTAAAAAGAGGACTTATCATTTGATATATTTAAGACATTTGCCGCATTGCCGATCGCGGCGAGCTTGCCGAACGGCCGAGACGCAAACCGCCCCCATTCGGCGTGGCAGTGTGTTGGTGGTGGTGGTGGCAGCCTCGGCAACCAGCAACGCGGCGCGCCGTCCCCAACAGTCTGCAATCGCGCGTCGCTGCAGCGCCTCCGCCGCCTGCGTACGTTCCGCGTCCACCCCCGGGGGTTGCTAACTCGCGTGTCCTGCAGTGGCATACTGGTAACGTGCTCGTATGCGTATACTCTCGATCGCGGTCGCGTGGCTGTGCACAGTGCAATCGAAATCTCGCTTACCTTGCAATTCCACTAAATTCAAATAATATCAAATAATACATCGTATTATTCTTATTATTATACAGCAAAATAACCACAAAATTACTCAAAATAAAGTTATCAAAAAAGTATTATAAATATATAGTGCTATATGAGATCAATGGTGACCAAGTGACTATAGCCGTTATTAATTTATACGCGCGTGGTTTTGTGGTTAGTGGTCTGTGGTTTTGTGGCTACCGACCACCAGAGGGCGTGTGTGTGGGTCTCATAACACGTCATACAGTTTGATGCAGTACACCGTTAGCGGTTAGCTAATGCAACGGCCGCCTCATGTCACACACAACGTATTGGTTGCTTGCGTTCTTCATACTCTGTGGTAAGTCATATTATTCATTAATTATAATTCATTTAAACAGAATGCAATTAAAATGTTTAAAATTAAACTTACTTACCATACACTTGGAATAAATCTAATGTCAATATTTATTGTATCAATAATTAATTAAGTAAGATTAGGTTAGATTAAAATCGAATAAAAAATAAATATTAACAAAGTTATTGAAGTTACGGAAATTACAATAACAACATTATTTCAATATACTCTTTCTGGAGAATATAGAATAGTTTAATTTAGGTAAAATTGAAAATATATTGAGTTGGTTTTTGTAATATATGTTGATATAGAAAGTATAGAAAATATAAATAGAAAATATACTGTTAATATACTCCAAGTTTCTTTTGGTTACATTTAATTTAGGATTGGATATTATTCAGTATAAGAGAGATTAAATTACTTAAAATTTGGTTTGTTAATTTTATATACTTAAAATATATTATAACAGATTATATTTTTAAGTACAGTTTAATTAGGCTAGGTTAGGTGAACTTTGCCTAGTTTCTTTGATAAATGCTTAAACAGTCATCTTGAAATATTAAAACTAAGTATATTAATACAAAAAAGTTATGTTACTTAAGATAATGTTACATCAGTGTAAGATAAATTTAAACTATTGCATTGGTTCTTAACTGGTGGTAGACATATCAACAATAATAGATTAAAATATTTTAATAATTTTGGTATTGCTAATGTTAGATTATTAAGATATATAAATTAATGTAAATGTGGTTACCTTATTTTAAAATCAATCATAAAAAGAATATAGAAATTTTGTACTTATCCTCAATAAATTAATATGCTTTATTCTAAGGTTATGTTGAGTTAAAGTAGGTTAAGATCGACTAACTTAAGTTACATTTTGTAACTTAAACGAATTGATGTAAAAAATGTAAAACAAACATAGATTTATTTAGTTTAATACATTCTTTAAAGTTTCCTCTTTGCGTTATAGTAAGGTACAATATTCCCAAAAGCTTACGTGTAATTTCAACAAGATGCATTTCCGGCTTGATGTTGTTGCTGCCAACTGATGGCAAGAAATCCAGTCGGTACGCGATGCATTTCACGTACATCAGTTGCCCAGCTGCAGATGCAGCATCTAAAGTACAAAAATTTTGCAACCCGCATGCTAGGTATATGTGTGCTGGTGGAAAAGCAGGAAACACTCTCAACATGGCCACATCGCCCCATCTACGCTGCTCTATCAATTGTGCATTCGAAGTAACTTCCTGGCGTCTTTTTGTCGAGTGTTGTCTTTCCAATGAAATGTGTAACATACGAGCATCGCTTGCATATGCAATTCTCGCAGGAGCGCAGCTGTGTTCTGATTTGATATGCCTGCTTTTTATTTCACTCCACGCGATTTCGAATGCGATGCGAGTTAAATTGGAATTTCATGTGAGTGTATAAATTTACATTTTACAGTTTTACCAAATAAAGCTAAAAATATAGCTATATTACCAAAATATAGGAAAACATTTTATTACAAAATGAAATCAACGGTTATTGAATTTAGCTAAACTGATTTTATACTTTTTAATAAATAATGTTTTTTTGGGTCATTGACATTCTAAACTATAAATAAAATATATATTATCTGTTTTAATTATTTTTATTATAGTTGAATAGTTTCAAAAATACATTAATATGATTTGATTTTAACATACTTATATTTTTTGTGTAGTTACTATTACTGTATCTTTTATTCTATGTTGGTCATTGACCTTCTAAAAGATTCTGCTAGTAGTAGCTAGTTTCTCCACATGCATCTACACAAAGAAAATGTATAATTCGTTTTTAATATTTTTATAATTTTTGAATAATTTTCAGCTGTGGGTCGCTATCATATTAAATTATTCCTGAAAATACTCTTGCAGTATGCAGATAAAGCTGTGAAACTTGAGGAAGTAGACGGCGAATGACTGCAGCAGTCATAAACTTGCGGCGTCGAGTGCCTCTATTCCCAGAAGATGAACGACTGCAGGGCTGCTTGTTTTAATGCAAGCAATTAAACAGAAAAATCAGATATAAACTTCCTGCGACTCGTACGGTACATCTACATCGCGTGAATTATTCAAAAGTCCAACGTCGGCAACATACCTAGCCTTGGCGGTCAGTTTATTCACGAACTTCGGATCGGGCTAAAGTTTTCAAGAGTTGGTGTAGTGGACATCTTGTTGATGCAGTTTGTAATGACTGTGAAGAGATGGCGGTGTCGGCGTATATATGTGTGTGTGATCAATTGAGGTAGACGCCCGATGCGGATCGGCAACAAACCGCATCGAATATTTATTTGCCAATTTATACGTATTTACCGTGACCGGTGTGATACGGGCAGCGAGAGTAGCAGTTGTAATTCTATATAAATTACTAATGTGTTGGCTTTGCTCTCCCAGAACGGTTGGACGACGGC
Organism: Drusilla canaliculata; assembly: GCA_027574885.2. Lineage (NCBI taxonomy): Eukaryota > Metazoa > Arthropoda > Insecta > Coleoptera > Staphylinidae > Drusilla > Drusilla canaliculata. The sequence continues at coordinate 8,168 of JAODGA020035502.1, read as the reverse complement.
GACGGGGGACGTAGGGTTTCTCGTTCGCCTGTCGTTCATCGGTATAGGGAAACGAATAAACGAACAAACGAAATTACACATGTACGTGTTTAATCAAGAGCTAAATACACTCCGAAACACGCTTTAGTGATTAACATATTATCTGGCGTGTGCTTTGGTTCATTAATGTAATTACTGATAATAGCATACTCCTTTCATATTAAAATTTAAATATTTAGCTTTATTACTTGCTGCTAAATTGAAAGTACTTACTTATAGTCCCGGTGTAACGAATAATAAAGTAAAATAAACTGACAACTTGGTTATTAGATTTAATATACAGGTCTACTAAAGCATTTCTGCGAATAAACCATATTTCTATGAAAAGCATAGGAAAGATTAGTATAATTTGATTGAGTATAGACCAAAGTTGTCAAAGTCTAGTTTTACAGAATTAATATAACTTTATGTAATCTTTACAATGAAGGATTTTATAATATCTATACTATAAAATCTTTGTTGGTGTGTTGGGTTTTGTTGTTGGAGATCATATAAAATATCTAGAAATAAGTTAGTTATGATTGCAAGATATGGATTGCTGATATAATAATATTTTGAACATGTTTTCCTTGAATCTAGAATAGAAATACAAGGTTTATAAAAGGTTGGAAGGAAAAATAGTATTTTTCGCACCAAATCCGGTAAAGAAAAATGTTAACATGCTGAGTAGTGCAACGTTCTTTCCTATAACTTGTTCTAAACATTATTTTATTTCAGAACATTACTGTCCAGAGCATCATTTAAATACTGCCCACATTATTAGTCGGTAAAAGTTTGTGGTTTTCTGTAAAAAAATGAGGCTATCATACTACGTCGCTATTACGGGCGAACTCGCCGTACACATGCACATACCATACGCACCGTTGCCATTGGTAGAGATTCATCCAATCGCGACGCTGTCTTATTGCTTAGGGTCACTAGTAAATCTATATATTTCTTTCTTACTCGTTTATAATGTTTAACGGCTACTAGTAAATCAAAGTAGATGTTGTATTGTTTACTGATTATTTTTACTTTATTTTTGAGTAAGGCATTGCTGAAAAAGATGCATCAGAAAAAATTTGCAGACAAATTTGTTGAATTGAACATGCACAAATGATATAAAAATGTACTTGATTTTGATTGACAATGTCTTAAATTCTTGTAAAAAGACTAAGTAACTAGCAATGACTTTTCTCAATTTTCAAGTTAAATTAGGCAAAGTTTGAAATGTCACCAAATTAGTTCAGCTTGACAATATTGATCTGAACTATTGTCTCTTTGATGGAGTGACTTAGTTATTATAAGCGGGTTTTCTTCTATACAAACTATATTACTTAGGGGATTATTACAACAATATTAACAATACTATAAAAATATTCTATGCAGTTTTTTAATCAAGTGTTTTAATATCTTAAGAGAAAAGCAACTTGTAGCTTAATATTTTTTTGCATATACTGAATCGATATTCACTACTTTAAGAAAATGATGTCCTCCATTTATTGAAATAAAAAAAAAGTAATTTAAATAAGTACTGCGTTTTACAAAGCGAGTTCACCATTTACCTTACATATATGCGATTGCATGCACTAACAACTCTCCAAATAAGGCACGAAATTATCGACCGATAACGACGCGACATCCTCCCTTTCCTGGCGCCGGCATTCCGACACTCGTGATTGACTTTAAGGCGTTGCGACGCGCTTCGTGACACTGATAGCGCCCGCCGGAGGCGAAGGATGTCAGCTAATCTCGGCTTTTACGCGCCGCGATTGCCGGCAGCTAGGATTTGGGATCCGAAGGGTGGCGGCAGTGGGATTAAAGTGGGAGCTAAAGACCTGTGTTTGTTCTGCCCGCACATGTTAGAAGTTTAATGAAAACATCGACTAAAACCTCCATCTCAGTTAAACAGTAATGCATTATTTAATACACCATTTAAAGCTACATATAAATAAATAAATAATAAATACATTAGTAATAGAAAATAGCACTTATGTTGTAGTAAAGAAAGTGAATGATTTTTCATATTTATTTGCCTAGTGACCACCTTAATACCTACCTAGAAAAGGGCTGATGTAGTTGAAAAGCTAAAACACGTAGAGTGAAATTGTGCACTTGATAATCTTTTTAGAAGACACTTTTTATTGATGCATGATTGTGATCATAGTGGATAAACGTCTAAGTGGTTCTAAATTAAAAGAATTCCAATATAAAATGATATATTTATGCTATTAACATAAAGTTTGTTTTATAACAAAAGTTTATTGGTGTTTGGTTGGGTGGCAATTACCTGCAATCCACGTACATTTCGACTGAGTGTTCTTTTACGATAGGCGATAAATAATACATCTGACGATGCGACGATGCCGCGATATTGCCGCCGCGCTCGACATCAGCATTTGCTGTTTGATTCGTGTTTCATTTCGATTGCTCGGTTTTGCTCTCGTTTCACCTGAGGTGAAACGGCACTGGAATGTACATAACGAGCGATAAACACGAACGTAATGTAAATGTCGACGGGCGCTTAGGTTTAATAAATCTTCAAACAGATTATGCGCAAGACTTCACGAAAACAGCGACATATTTCATCTAAAAAATGAGACAAGAGACAAACGTTTTACGATATACCGCCAATTCTTATTTTATTACAATTTATAACATAATCTATAAATACGACAATATATATGTTCAAAAAATAAAATATTTGAATATTTATATATTTACTGTGCTTCAGTTACAATTTATGATAAAGATGATATAAATATATTATTTGGATGGGACTTGCACGGTTTCGTAGCAACATTTGGAGCACATGCATTTTCTCGAGCATCTTCCTGCTATAATATATACTGCTGCCTGTAGATAATGATTTGGCTGTAAGCCAGTCTCTTCAACTGAACGCAGTGTTGATATAGTACTAAATATGATGCTCTTAAAAAAATATTATAATTAGACTGATTTAATAATGTAAGAAATAAAATTACCATGCATAAAACAAATCCTATAATCGGCACAAGGATCATAAACTCTAAGATAACTTGTTTTTCTATGTAGAGATGAATGAAGCCGCCTGTCAGCACCGTCATTACAATGAACAGTGCCACCAGATACATTGGGTATCTGTTCACTTCCAACTACAATTTAAATTACTGAACTTTTTAACGGGGTTTATTATTGGTGTTAAGTTCTGAGTTGTGTTGTTTACAGTAGAAACAAGTTTCCAAAATGTAATTAAATTAGGTAGGACTTAGTTTCATTGGCATACATTGAGCCACGGATCAGAATGAATCAAGTCACGATTTGATATTGCTTATTGGTTTGATTCGAGCATGCTTGTGAATATATGAATTGTGGTGGAATAGTATTGAAATAGATTTAATTACATATGGATAAAGTTAGTTCATTCAGAACTAGCAGACTCGGCAAACTTTGTATTGCTTCAAAATGAATAAATGTTTTTTCTTTTATTTGGGCAGAAACAAGTCTAAAATTTGTGCAGTTTTTTATGAATGATTTGCAATTATTTAATTTTTGTTTTGAAGCAGAAAGTTTGCAGGTATGCTTGTATATTAATAAATAATATCTTTGTCAACTTACAAAAAACGACAATATAATAATGCTAAACATCAAAACCTGTGGCGTCAAAGCAATCCCAAGAAAGACACCAATATCAAAGATACATGACCCACAAAAGAATGCAGCTGCAAGCAGTAGCATCTGAAAAACTGAAAAATTAACCAGTTCAGCTACTGCGCATGCGCATACGTACTGTGGAAATTATGGCGATAATATTCCATGGCTGTTTGGCACGCAGCCATGCACTGTATGAAACCACGCAGATTAACACTAGCGCACCGCATCCAAATGTAAACGTACCAATGTAGAAAACATAGTGATGTTCATGCGCCCAATTGCGCAGGTCGAATCTAAAAACGTTAGTTATTGTTATCCAAAATATACACTAGCAAAGTACGTATCAGCAAAGCGTTACATGAATGTGCCCAGCGCCGAGCCGACTGTGGTTGGTATAAACATGATTAGTATGACTATATATGTAACTCGCACCAGTCTGCATCGTAATTTCATACTTCCAAATGGTCCTTCCTGAACCTCTTCTTCTGGCATTTTCTGAAAGTTTATGATGTTTCAGCAAGCTAGTAGTACTTAAACATAAAATTCACATATATTAATTTTCTCAATCTTTGAAATTTGACATTTAGAATGATGACAAATGTCACTACATCAAATTAAATGAAACTTAGAAAAAGAAGCAGATATGATCAAATATATTATATTACTATATGAAGCATTTCCACATAATTGCATTGTTGGGGACGGTTCTAGCCAAATCATTTCACCGTGGACACAAGTGCACTGTGCATGCGCATATCAAGTAACTAACTTAACATTTCTCAATAAATTTAAAGTTATTTGACGTTATTAATTCACATGTTTTAAATAGTTAGTTTACATTAAATTGCGCTGTTCTTATAATTTTAATTTTACACATTAAAAACCAAACTCAGTAATTTTAATTTTAATTTGTTTAGTAATTACATGCAATTTTCATAGCGTGGCTACAACTTGGGATGCGCAAATCGCATCATAAAATAATTCAAATATGTCAGTTCGTTAGTCTACATTTCGAGTCGGCGCATGCGCATTACAATGACGTCGACGATGTTTCTATCTCACTTCAAGGTACGTATTTTCTTTCTACACTTCACCCCTTGAATATGATCCGGGGCATATGTCACATTTGGGTGCACACAAAATGTGCTGAATTGAACCAAATTATCAGTTAATATAATTGCATAAAAGTGGTCCAACATGGGAGATTGGTTGCCTTGATTTGAAAAAAATACACATTTTTTTAAATGTATCTTTATCAATTTCATCAAAAATATCTACATATTTGTATAAATTAAAAAAGAAACTTTAAAACGGTCCATCCTGGGCTACTCTTCCCTACATCTTATTTAGAATTTATTAGTTCAAATTTTATTCTTTTAAAATGCGTTAATTAATGTCAGTACTTTTAATCAAAACGTACATTCCTAATTTACATTTTACCCACAAAAAAAAACGTTATCACAAGAGGTATACGCAAATACATGTCCGATAATATTAACGCCATCCTCATTAAACCTTTTCTAATTTATAGCATTTGAAATTGATTTATAACAACATTTCTTATTTATACTCTTTGAGTGGCCAATATTATTCCATCTCAAAATTGTTGTAGCGGAAGCGGATGTAATTCCATTATTTGATCATCCGTTTTTGATAAAAATGTTTGGAATAATTTATTGATTTTAAGTACGCTTGCTTCCGCTACGAGACCTGTATAATTATTGCAAAATGAGTAGGCATATATTATGCAAATCGAAAGAAGGCACATAGCCAAATTTTGTAAAATTAGACAAAGCTGACAAGACAGGAGGGAAAGAAAATCATGTAATTATGCTTTATTCACGATGTTTCTGAATTTATATATGTTAATGTTATGTTTTTAAAATTATTAAATATAGTTAAATATAGGTAATCTACATTGTAATAAAAGTAGATAAAAATAAAATATTTTATAACATTATTTGTAAGTTTGCCTAATAACCACAGGCAACCAAATTATGTTTAATGGTAAGAACGTAGTAGAACTGCTTCCTTAAATAAAATATTTTTATGTAAAAGGTAATGAATTTATATTCGTTTATACAATGAGGATGTAATTTGCATTTATAGATTTTTGAGTTTCTGTTTTGTTTGTTATTCACAGTTTATTATTAAAACTAACTTTTTAAATTTTTAATAGTTATTGTTTTATTCGATTAGGATCAAAGTTGAGAAAAATTATCTTAATTTTAAATACAAAAGCAAGTTTAACTCAGTCACATTTAAGTCTCTAATAAACAATGAAGAAAGCAGTATTTATATCACATATATGAAACAAAGGATTTCCTTATGTAGGTATCAAAATATATAAATTTACAGGATACCTTAAACTAATTATAAGTACAAGAAAATCTAAAGCCAAGCAATTTCTTTATTTATGAAGTAAGAATTATTTTGATATTCGGATTAACGACGCGTTGTTCGAATTATGGCTTCAAGTTGTTACCGTTTGGTCTAAAGAGGTTGTCTTGTATATAATAAATATACTGCCATAAATAATGGTACTTTTTATCTTGGCAGTTATCACAGAAAAGGAAATTGACATGGGAATATAATATACATGCATATTTAGTCTATTTCTTATACTGGCAACACTAAATATAATTTTTAATAGAAAACCAATCAAAAATCCATTATTTATTTTGCCTTGCATAGAAATTATCCACCGTTTCCATGTACGTCATATTTATATTACCACGAATAGTTAAGGAAGAAAAATATAATATTTTTGACGCAAAATATAACATTGTGTTGCTGAATGTATAACAAATAATTTAAAAAAATAAAATTTAATTAAAATAGGCTTAATGCTAAACCATATTTACATACCTCTGAATATCGTAACAAGACTATGCTAAATTCGTTTCATGTTATAATAGCATAGATAACGGTTTTATTGTCGGCGTAAACTGCTTTTGTGTTTCTATTCTACCGATTTTAAAATTCTACAAGAATTGTTTGATGCAATTTGTTATAAATTTTTAAAAATAGCAAATTGAATGCTAAGTTTTAAATGTACTTTATATAACTATATTATTTAGAATTATTAACTAAAGAAGTCAATTTTCTACAATACATATTTCTATTTTATTAAAAACAATAACTTTAGAATAAAAATCTTTGCAAATAATAATTAAAATTTTTGTTTTCCATCTCGCCCATTCATTGCCCTGGTTTCTACTTTACTAGGAAGCGAATTGTTCCGCAGGTTTGTTGTCTAATGCCAAATAGCATAAATAGCTCGAGGGCTGTTTCTGCATCCTTGACGCACGTCGCACTGCAATGTCACTCGCAAATTGAATGCGCAATAAAACAGACGCAAACAAAACACAAGAAAACGCAAACAGTTCGAAATCAGCGGGGCAAATGGAAAATAACACCGCCACTCAACGCACGCAGCGCCGGCGTATGAGCAAATACAAGAATAACAATTGGCCAACCGGCGAGCAAAAATCTTTGAGAGCAAAGTATAACTCTTACGGCCATTGTCTGATATTACAACGCGTTTGGCTTTTCACTTTTTTTCCGTGCGCATAGACCTGTGTGATATATATGTGCTTTTTTTCTCGTGTTTCAAGTTTTACTTCTTTTGCACGTTTGCGCGCCGCTCTCTCATAACTTTACAGGGGCGCTCTCGAAATGCGCATGAAGATAATCTGCATGCGGTATGCGGGGTGCTGAATGTACAATATTCGCAAGTGTTTTTGAAAATGAGGGATGAACACGGGATGCGACGTACGGCTGTGCGGATCTGCGGCGCCGCGCCGGTTGTGGCGCTGGAAAAGCGGCGTCAAAGCGGCTCAGAGCCCTTGAAACTTTTTTGATTGCGTTATTTTTTCTATGGAAATACATTTGCCTCGCATTTTCGACATAGTTTCGCCAAAGGGATGGGATATTGAATTGAAAAGTATAGGCGTTTACTGCAAATGAAATTCGTCTCAAATGGTTTTCAAAGATGTACGTACCTTTATTTCTCGATTTTATATGAATTATTAATAGAACAAAACCATACAAAATATATATCTTTTTATTAACTATGTTAAATATATGTTAAATATTGAGTTTAATATGTACATATTTTCTAAATGATGTAATAATGTCTATTAGAAATCGAGCGCAGCGAGCTCTCTTTGTTCTATCTTGTTCTCTGTTGGTCGGTCTATCTGTTGGTCCGTCCTTTTCACGGTTACAGCGGTAACCGTAACCGTAAACAAACCGGCGGTTGTTTGTTAGCATTGCTATGGAATTTCGCAGCGACCACTTTATATTTGGTGACCCTGGGATGTTCGGTGGATGAGATATACCATATGAACTGCGGTAGGAAGATCGAAAGACTTGGTGCTGAATGTATACATTATTGCTGATTTTCTCCCTTCTTAACCCTCCGTCGGACGCAATCATGAGTCAACCGAAACTGGGCGCACCCGGCCTGAGAGATTAGTCATCTATTTTAGCTATCTTTTGCAAATATAATTATT
>JAODGA020035481.1:0-11259 GCA_027574885.2 Drusilla canaliculata | reverse complement strand
GCTCAAATCGGAGAAAACTAATCGTTGGAGAAAACACCTATCGCCATCTCGCTTATCTTTCACGTTTCGCGTTAATACGCCTGTGGTTATTGTACCTCCATTTCTGCCTCTCCATTGCGAGGCAATTGCGTCTTCTCGCTTAAGCGCGCGTAGAGCATGTCCCGTTCTCGTCTCGTTTTTTGCAGCCTTGCACCTCTTGCACATCGCATACCTCTTCGGCGTTTGCTCAAGTTCAATGTTATAAAATTGCGCATGGATTGCGCTGAGCCGACAGTGTAAACGCGCCAGCAACGCATCTCGCGTCGCTGAAGAGACTCTTCGTGTATGTGCACCGTGGCGAGAGGCCAGAAGTGAAAGACGCGTGTCGTGAATGTAGTTCCGTTGCCGATTCGCAAATAGCCGTACGAAATTGGAACAGAGGAAATTAAATTCTCAGATCTCGCCTTACACCATTACATTGCTCTTAATTGTGCTTCTCTTGTGTTTAGTTTAATTGGAAAATTTATTAAAAGGTATGACTAAGCTTAATATTCTTTTAATGTTCTGTAACTTTATAGAAAATAATTTATAGAAAATAAAGAATAAAGTTGTCACATTGATTTCTAGAAAAGTATAACAAACACTTAAAAACTCATTATTTTAAAATTCTGGCAGACTGGCAATGTATTTACATATTCACCAATTAAACAAATGACATTTCACCAATACAACCAATTCATATTACTAATTTCACAATATATGAAAACCAAAGTCATTATTTTAATTGGCGCGATATTGATTAACTAAGTTAGTAGGACACTAAGCAATAGAGGTAATTGCAAACTGATTAAATCTCGTTGTAGTGCGGCAAGACTGTTAATTTCCGTGTATTACTCGTCTGTCACACATTTGTGTTGAAATTTGAAATTGTGTGAAATTTTCACCAAGTTAATAATTATATACGTATTCCGATAACCTCTTTTTATCTTTAGATATAAGGTTATTCGAACAACGCATGCGCCATTAGTGGTTGGCTACCCAATTGACTTTTAATTAGGTTAATGCTAATCTAATCGACTGAACTAATGTTGGTAATGACTCGATGTGGAACTGCGCTTCTGCGGGTTGCCATTGAGTTTGCATTGATTTGATAACGTGAGTGCACATACAATGGTAACTTCATTACGCTGAATTTATGCCGAATGTAATGTCGAACTGTAGGCAGCACAAATTACAAAAGACCTTTCGTGTTTGTGTTATAGGTTTGTTTGTAATCAAAATACATTTTATAATTAAATAGTACATTGCCGGTGAAAATACTTATATATTCTCTATAAAATGTATGAATATTCCAAGTTCATTAAAGTTGATTAAAGTAAATCAATCATCATAACCGCAATTTGCGCCTAGTAGTACTCATATCGCGTGTGGCAAACTTTCTAAAACTTCTTTTAACGTAACTTGGCAATCTTCACAGATGGATCGTATTCTATACACAATCATAGCTTAGAAGCAATATAAGATGAGATGATAATAATCATTTATCATTTTAGTTGCCTACATTCAAAGTTAATGACTTATCTTGAATATATATTGTAGTCTTCTAAATGCATACTAGCTTAGTATTGAGTTAATGAGCTAATATAGTAATTTGAATAAAAACGTATTAAATTACACAATGATCCATCAAGCTGTCAAATTTACTAGATTAATTTACGCGTAATAATGCCATCTATGTGCAATAGCACACATTTTCTTTTTCAATTGCTCTAATTAAAAAATGCAATGATAATAAAATTAAAGTGCTTTGCAAACAATTGTGGATTATGCATTGTTTGAATAGTAACTTGATTAGCAACATCCAATGAAAGTGATTCTAACAATTGTATTCATAATAATTTTATGGGCAATTGTTCTAAAAAGTATAAATACCTATTATAATAGTTCACAGTTGATTAATTGTTATTTAACATTCTTTCCATTTGTTTTCAGAATTGGTGTAATAAGAATTGTGGTGCTATTTGTTTTGCAAAATGGCACCAACGATTTCGCCGCTGTTTCTTGCTGATATTACCAACGAAAAAGATGATTTATCTGAAGAGACATTTTTGTCATTTTCCAATAATAAAATTATCAACAATAATATTCAGTCGGTTAAAAATGTTCAAAAAACACAAAACCAAGAACCACAAAGTACGAACGATAACTATAAATGGGAAATTGTTTGGAGAAATGTGCTGGGCATGATTTATTTGCACACATTTGCTTTGTATGGTCTTTATTTGTTTTTCGTTGTTTGCCAATGGAAGACTGCGTTTTTTGGTAATGTTTGCCTTCGGGAATAAACTTTTTACCAAAGTGGGTTTAATGAAGCTATTTTACAGCAAGTGCCTTGGTACTTATGTCAGGATTTGGTATTACTGCAGGCGCGCACCGATTATGGGCACATCGATGCTACAAAGCGAAATGGCAGCTAAGGTGTCTACTCGCGTTTTGGCAGACAATTGCTTTTCAAAATCACATCTACGAATGGGTCCGAGATCATCGTGTACATCACAAGTTCACGGATACTGACGCTGATCCCCATAATGCACAAAGAGGTACGTAGAAGATTTACGTAAAGCGTCCATAAAAACAAAGCCTATTTACTTTTATCTCGCCGCGTGGCAGGATTCTTCTTCTCCCACATGGGTTGGCTTCTAGTGAAAAAGCACAAAGACATTATGTCGAAAGGGAAATCGGTGGATTTGTCGGACTTGCTCGAGGATCCGATTGTGCGCTTTCAGAGAACGTGAGTTTCTCCAATTTCACTTTCACTACATTGCATTTTATGTCACCTAACCTCATCTAACCTCTGAATGGCTTTCGAGCAAAGGCGTAGAATGTAAACGTTTGCTTAGTGTAATATTATTGGCAAAATTGTGGTTACAATTTCCAATTTTCATCGTACAATCGATGAAATGCTAACTTTCACTTTGTGTTATTATCAAATTGCAAGAAAGTTTAAGTGTTAATTATGACATTTGCATATCTTATTACCTTGCCGCAACATTACATTTTACGAACTTTTCTTTACTATTAAGAAGAATTAAGCAAACCAAACTGTTTTTGTAGGTTTTATTTGGTTTTGATGCCACTGTGCTGTTTTGTGTTACCAACAATGATACCTTATTACTGCTGGAATGAGAATTTATTTGTCTCCTGGTATGTCTGTGCTATAGCGAGATATACTTTGACTTTGAATGGTACCTGGTTGGTAAATAGTGCCGCACACATTTATGGACTTAAGCCATATGACAAGTAAACAACGCAAAAACATAACCTTTCTAACTTTCAATAACCTATACATTTTTAGATCACTGAAACCATCACAAAATAAATTTGTAGCGGTAATGGCGTTTGGTGAAGGATGGCACAACTATCACCATGTCTTCCCATGGGATTACAGAGCATCGGAGTTTGGTTACCATGTAAACATAACGACAAGAATTATAGACATGTTTGCAAAGATTGGTTGGGCTTATGACCTTAAGACAGTCTCAAAAGAGTTGATCGAACGACGAGTCGCTCGTACTGGAGATGGCTCCAGACAACAAGGTAGAAATGATGGAAAACTCTACGAAAATCAGAAACATCAACAAGTGACAGATCACCATCACCATAAGCCTACAGCGGAAGGTGAAGAGATTTGGGGATGGGGTGATAAAGATATCAGTACAGAGCATTTACAATATGCGGAAATTTCTAATAAATTGGCATAAAATAACTAAATTAAAACATGTTTAATGTATTTGTTATAAAGCCGGTTGCATTGTTATACTATTTAATTTTATAATGTTTTATACCTATTTGAATAAATATTGAATCGTTGTCCATTTCATAGTTTTATTTGCAAACCTTTGCTACTCAAATAAATGAGCGCGTTTTTGCAATTCAGCAATTTTGTTAAAATTACACAGCAGTTTTTACAATTTGCTCAGTTTTCATCCGGTTACTGCTACGATAAAGTTAAAGCCATAAAATTTTTAATAATCTATTACAAACATGGACAAAGTTAAATTACATTTATTTAATAAATTAGGAACGAAGAATACTTCAAATAGAAATGATTATAAACCGGAATTAGTTTGGTTAAACGTAATAGTGTTTACTTTTTTGCATGTTTCCGCATTGCATGGTATTTATTTAATTATCTTTGAAGAAAAGTATTTATTACTTATTCTTGGTAAGTAGTATTTTCTAGTTTTTGTATTGTTATTTATGTAAGACATTTTTAGCATTTTCGTTTTGTGCAATGCATGCACAAGGAATAACAGCAGGAGCTCATCGTCTATGGTCGCATAGATCATATAAAGTCAAGTTACCACTCAAGTTATTGTTGATCTTTCTGCAAACAGCGTCCTTTCAAAATAGCATCTTTGTCTGGGCTAGAGACCATCGACTACATCATAAGTATACTGATACTGATGCAGATCCACACAATGCCAAACGAGGTATTACCAAAAAAGAAAAACAGCAAAATTATGACGTCACAATATACGTATTACATTGCTCATCTAAATATGTATTCGTAGGTTTCTTTTTCTCTCACATGGGATGGTTATTTGTCCGTAAACACCCAGAAGTAATCAAGAAAGGAAAATCTATCGACATGTCCGATATAATATCAGATCCTCTATTAATGTGGCAACATAAGTACACAAGTTTCTCTAGTTATAAACATTAAATTTATTAATATTTCTTTTAGATATTATTACCTTTTAATGCCAATTTGTGCATTTATATTACCTGTCTACACGTTGCAGTATTTAACAGGTGAACAATTTTTACATTGCTGGGCAATTGGTGGTTCCTTTCGATACATTTACAGTGTGCATATGACGTGGCTTGTAAACAGTGCCGCTCATCGTTTCGGCATCAAACCATATGACAAGTATATAAACAAGTCGATAATTTCGACGGAAACGCATAACTGAGTCGACATCATATTTATTTAGAAACATTGGACCGGCGGAGAATGTAATCGTCAGTCATCTCACATGCGGCGAAGGCTTCCACAACTACCACCACGTCTTCCCGTGGGACTACAAAGCGGCCGAACTGGGTAATTACACTTTCAACGTCACCCTACTGATGATTAATTGTTTCGCAAAAATTGGCTGGGCCTACGAGATGAAATCCGTGTCGGAAAAAATGGTACGCCAACGGGTCCAACGTACAGGAGACGGCAATTGGAGGGAAAGTTGTCTAAAGAAGGATAATCTCAACGAGATAAGTATAAGTAACGGACTGATTTGGGGTTGGGATGATGCGAATTTACCAGATGATCATAAAATGTTAGCTGATATTACTAATAAACGATATAGTTGACTGTTTTTAGTTAAATATTAAAATCTTACAATATATTATTGATAAATAAACATTGTGGAAGTCAAATATTTGTTTGGGTTGCCATATATTTGAAAACAGGTTATTTGGAGATGTTTGGTAATATAAGTAAGGTATTCATGGAAAAGATCAAATCTGGTGCGAGAGCAAGTGAATGATGAAGGCGAATGAATAGGCTATCTGAAATACCATCTGAAAGTGTGTACGCACTCGGCAGCTCAGTGTATTACCGCCGCCGCCCTTCAAGCCCTGCCACCCCCTTACCCGTATTCAACAAAGTGCGACCGCTTCCCAGTGTTCCAATGATGGCGCGCCCGTTTGCGTTTGTGTTTATGGCACGTTGCGCCGAAACGAGCTGCCGAGAGTCCTCTCTGTACCGGCAAAACGCGGAGACGCCTGAAACGACTCGCTTTACGTATAAATGATTTCTTTCAATGTTTCTCTGCGTGTTTGCACGCCTGCGTTTTCCGCGCGCGATTCCACCTTGACGTAGCGGCAATTTTTCTTTACGTCTCCCGTCATACGGCTCCATCCCGTCGGCGAAGAGCTTTAAACCTCGAAACACATATGCTTCCACACCTCCATCTCCAACATCTCCCACATTCGCTGGAATAAAACGCAGCGAGGAAAATATAACATCGCCGAGTGTGCGTATAGGTATATACAAAGCAAAGAAAAAGAGAACATGCTGGAAAAATGGTTGAGAACGCTCGGATGACGCCTGGGAAAAGCTTGCATTGACGTGGCTGAGGAGGTGGGCGAGGAAAGGCAACGGCTGGCTTTTCCGCAACTACCGTGGCCGTTGCAAGAGGTTGTTTTGTGCAAGTACGTTTGAGCTAAAAATGCGCCGAGTGCGATTGCAGAAAGCACTCAATTTCTAAAGTTCCGTTTATACGTTCGTACCGTGTGGGTTAAAAAAGTTTAAGCATGTCTTACAAACATACACGAGAGAAGTTGCAAAGAAAACAAATCATTATTATGCGTACGGCATTGCTGTAGATATAACTTAATATAATGAAAACGGATACGATTAAAATTATACTCGTGAATTTCATCTACAAATAGCCATCTGCTATTCAGCAATCAAAATCCTATTTCATATCCACATACAAGTAGAATGCGCTGTGATTACCTGACGACGAGAATCGCCAATTAATAATTTAAATGCCATCAGTGCATTTAATCAACAGTCGGGCCGCTCTCCGCAATTATAACTCGACGAATGTATCAGTATCCTTGGCCCACACTTCCGGTCTTAGGTTGAAAGTCCCGGATGTCATATCCGGCTTGTTTGCGTCGCACCTCCCTGATAATCCTCTTCTTTGACTTGATAGCTTCCCGGTTGTTGCGTGGTCAAACTGGTGGCCGTTGGGATTAGTTATAGCAAAACTACTCTCAAGTGTGCAGCATTTGACTACATCATGGTTTGGGGGTGGAAGTTGGGATGCTGCAGTGTAAAATGTCCGGCTTGCGGTGGAATTGCCAGCCACCCACAGTAAGGTAATACCACAAGATAAATGACTTCGATTTCCAGCGGGATTAATGTTTGTTATCTAATTACGTATTGCGCAGCGCTAAGATCCATTGCGCCATTCCTAATCAATAGCTTCGGCATTCATTCGGGATAAGAAGACAAATGCGCTCGCGATTGGCATCGCTCAAGGACGTGTGCGCAAGGCATAATTGATTGCTGAGCGGTTGTAAAATACGGAAAGACATCGATTCCAGAATGGAGGAGGAGCGATGTATCGCTGCAGTATCAGGCAAGCGGAGTTAATCCCCAACGGGCTTTGCCCTAAGTAGTTTCGAGGAGGTGTAAAGATCAGCAACGACGTGCCAAAGGGTAGCCAGCCAACCATATGGAAGTGTAACTCACGGGAAACCCCTAGGACTACGTAAAACCAACGCATCTTTGCGCGCCACCCTTCTGTTCGGAAGGATAACGCAGCGAGACGTATCAAATTCAACGAACCATAAAGCACACTCATTGGCATGGGACCTATTTTGGTAAGCAAAAACATTCAAACCATCCCATAGTTGATACAACAAACTTTCATTTATTACATGTTCCTTTCTAGTATTTTACATTTTGCACTACTCGTTAACATAATCATAATATAAATTCATTTACTTTCGTTAGAACTATTCAACCGATACAAATACATTCAATGTGATCAACTCAGGTTAATTATTAACTTGTAAATTACAGTTATTTGACTTCATGGCTTGGTGGTTGAAGTAAGAATTTTCAATCGCAATGATTTGTTGCAAATCATCCAGCCTGCTAGGGGGCGGCTTTGTAATCAGTCGTACAATTATCTATAATTTATGGCCGTAATTTATGTACAAATTGTTGCTTTGCTGGCATCGGACTTTATTCCCGTATCTTATTGATTAGTACGCCTTCAATTTGTTTTTGTATTCATACGATTAACACAAATATGCTTCGATTTGAGGATAGACAGCACACTTGTCAGAACATCTATCGGTTACACCACCCTGTACGTAATGATGATTAGTAATTGGAAGGTATCAGAACTTAAGTCTTATGCGCTAAGCCCTTACGTTGTACATGTTTAAGTAATTTCTGGAACAATTGATTATCGTTTAGATTAGTTGTGCAGTTTCTCATCGTTGGAATGTTATCACGCTAGAGTAACACCACTGTTAGTCAGCTGAATTATGACGCGCTTTGGAGTGATGGATTGATTGTGGCACTGCGAAGTAAACTGTCGGAAACTACAAACAATTGACGCTATCTCCCGCGCGGAGGGAGCTGTCAGTTCGATAAAGCAAATTTAATTTATTATCACAAATACAGTATGAAGTCACTGTCTTCCATGTTTAACCACGTTTACACCGCGCACGCTTCGATGAGTTTTTGATTAGTTGAGAGTTGTGTTCATGCTGGTGATGAAGTGCGGATGGCCGCTCTGCTCGCCGCGATTAGCCTCCCCACTCTGGATGGAGAAGTGCCGATAAGAGAGGTACTCCGGCGGAATGGCCTGTTGATCGCGCTTGATGGCCGCGCGTTGCTTCTTCACTTTGAGATAACCCAGCACGGAGACGAGAATGATGAATACGAAGAATCCCATGCAGCAGCCGATGATCAATCCGAGGCGACGTGTGAGAATGGACTGAATGCCCATGGAGTGGTCTGGAAGACTGCCAAGTTCGCCGTGAATACTGTCGGGAGCTCCCAGAGTTGTTACCTATAAGATCCCACAAATTAGAAAAACATCAATTGAATTGGGCTGATTTAGTACCTCATTACAGCGACTTGTAGGAGTATCCACCAATAACGGAAGCATTGCATCTGTAAATGATTCCCAATTATCCGAGATATTCGGGTCGAGACGTCGTGCCAAGTTGGATTCAGGTCGGAATCTTCGCGTAGCCCAATTGCCAAGAGCCAACACACAGACGAGATACCTTGTTCCCGGATATAGCCTACCTAATTTAGTTGATCTGATTGATCTATCTAACATTCGTCCCCGAATCTGATAAAAAAATTGTTTAAAAACCAAAACATTTTAATTGTACAAACTCACCTCTTCAACACCATCAATACTATGATAAACAACCTGATAACCATACAAGCCTGAATGATTACGACTTTGCCATGACACCAATACTGAAAATGGCTGAATATCCTGAATAGCCAATCGCTGAACCATTGGCTGGTCACAAAACTGCTCAGGCGCTAATTCCAGAAATCTTCTTCCACGTAACTCTGGCGGTTGTTCACATCTGATTGCGTTTGCATCAGCCTGCTCAATTAATTTCTGGTGATCTCTAAACCATTCCCATAATTCTTGCGAATCACAAGTGCATGATAACGGATTCTCTGAATTAAATAATAAAACAATTAAAAATTATCTAAATTAACTAAATAAAAGAATATGACCGTACCTTCTGTTTTCAAACTTCTTATTTGTGTTTCCAATGGCCTAAAGGCATTTAAAGGAATATTCTCCAAATAATTCCTACTTAAATCCAACGTTCTTAACTTTTTCAAAGGTTTGAAAGCATCCGAAGATACTGAAGATATCCAATTACCATCCAAGTACAACTCAGCCAGGTTCTCCAAATAGAGAAACATAAATTTATTAATTCTTCCTATTTGATTGAAAGAAAGATCGAGGATCTGCAAAGCTCTTAAATCCTGAGGGAATTCTTCAAGTTCCTTTAACCTGTTATGTGTTAAATTCAATATTCTTAGATGATTCAACCCCTGGAGACGTTCCTGCGGCAGAAGTTCTAACTCATTAACGCCAAGATCCAAAGTTAATAAATGTGGTAATCCACTAAATGCCCCTGGAGAGATTCTGGATATTCTATTCTGCCCTAGATGAACGTGTAGTAAAGCTGGGAAGGTTTCAAAGTCTTTGCTGGTGACAATCGTTAAATTAGTCCCGCTGATGTGAATCTCTTCTAAAGCAGGATAACGATGTGCCGATGCAATATCATGAATTCGAACTAAGGGATTACCAGTGAGATTTAACCAGCCCAGACCTGGAAGAGTATTCTCGGAAAGAGCAGAAGTAGGAATCTGTCTGAATCTATTCTTTGATAGATCAATCCTGCGGAGAAGTGGAGAATGATGGAAAAAGTTTGCAGGTAAAGCAGCCAGCAAGTTTCCGCATATATCCACCGACAACAATTGCGTCAAATTTGCTGATGCAAAACCCGATAATGATGATATTAGATTATACTTCAGATCCAAATCCCTCAGGTTTGGCAAACCATTTAATCTTGATACCTCCAAAGTTGTCATGTTGTTATGGGCCAAGGTTAATGTCTCCAGTGTTGAAATATTTAACAAAGAGGTATAAGGAATATCCTTAAATGAATTTTCACTTAACTTAAGTTCTTTTAGAACATTCAAAGCAAGAAACGTAGAATGCTTCAGCTCTTTAAGGTCATTTCGACTTAAATCAATCTTTAAAAGGTTCTTATTTTTACTGAATACGCTTTCGGGTAGCTGTGATATTTGGCAGTGATCAATACTCAATACCTGCAGTGAGGGCAGCCCGTCCAAAGCCCCAGAGACCAGGTCACTAAAGTTATTATGGGACGCTTTTAACGTTCGTAATCCAGGAATATCTAAATTTTTAAGGTCCTGCGAGACCAGGTCATTCTGCTCAATATTCAGATCGTTTAGATTATTCAAACCCTTAAATGCTCCACTTTCAATCTGTTTAATCGAACAATTCATCAAATTGAGATAGCGGATAGGCAATCCTTCTTGAAACATTAAGTCATGGATAACAGAGAGATAATTGTGGCTCAGATCCAAGGTTCTCAGTTTTTTTAAGTTTGTCAACGCATGTGCTTCGATAGTTTCTAGCCCATTATGGGCCAAGTGCAATTCTTCCAATTCGTGTAACTCCGCAAACGTTCGAGTACTAATATGTTTGAGTTTGTTTATGCTAAGATCAAGGAATTTCAGAGCTTGCATTGGCTCAAATGCCTTATCCTCAATGTAGGATATACTGTTATTATTTAGGTAAACCCGCTGAATTAAGAGCAGGTCACTAAACAAAGCTTTATCTAAGCTTCTAAGTCGATTGTGTCCCAACCACATGATCTGGACACTAGACTGACCACGTAGAGAGTCATTATGTAGACTTAGAATAGAGTTAGAGTCTAATTGGATAGATACCAAAGATGGTGACTCATGCATGAAGACATCTCCTAGTTCAGAGATTACATTTCCTTGAAGATTGACATGCTGCAAACTTTGAAGACTGCGAAAAGCACCCGTGTCAATAGTAGATATCCAATTGTTTTGTAAGTGAAGTTCGAGTAGACTTGGTAGTGGATCAAATACACCTCGATGAATATTCTGAAGACGATTATTATGAAGACGGATTTCTCGCAGAGTCATGG
>JAODGA020035428.1:0-10354 GCA_027574885.2 Drusilla canaliculata | reverse complement strand
CTTTTTGTCGTCCACTTGTCGCCGATCCTCACGCTTCATGCATCATTCTCATCATCCCCATGATCCGGCATCCAATCTCATCCCCTCGACGTCCCACGCTGCCTCTACTTCTGCCTGCACGGCTGAATAGCGTGTGCTTCGTTTTCGTGTGTTTGTCACGCCGCTTTTTTAATAATTACGCACGTATTTTGAGCCGCGGGTTATGTAATTGGTCTCCAACGTTTGCAACCCTTTTTCTCAAACAAACATAGCGATATTTTCATTTGCATAATAAAACTGGGAGTTTTACTCTCCCCAAAGTTATTGATATATGCCATACGCATCGAATTGATTGGTTTGCAAACGGATTCTCGTTTATTAATTAAAAATAACTGAAACGCACGCGAGATGACGGCTCGTCACCGCATCGACGCGTAAATTGGTTTGTCGAATTTATGCGTCCATCCTTTCGGCAATTCCACCTTCCATAGATTGATGAAATTAAATATCGAACGTGATTTTACCCCGATACGGAGTTTCGTGATTTGTTAGTTCAATTTCAATTTAAATAGTCCTCGAAAAATATTGCATATTCAATCCAGCGTATTTTCATATGCGGATATAAACATTTGAATTTCATATATATTTAGTGTATATTAAAGTATACTAAATTGCAGCACAGAACTTATCTGCGAAGTTTTGCGCTAGCGCTGGTGTTTTCCAGAAGGGGTGCTTTGCTGCCGGCGACCGTGTCGACGACAACCGGGGAGCTTTCGCCGAAAACTTGACTCGCGCGAAACTTTCGCAAAGCACAAAAGCGCGCGTCGCCAAGGGCGCAGCATGCCTGCCGAACACAATCGGGGCCTCCTCGCAAGTGCAAGTTGCGCCTAAAGTGCGCAGAGATATATCGTTTTCATTAAACTTAGCTCCCAAGTACTGGCAGTCTTCTGGAAAGAATATATCCGGCGCGCAACTCTTGGCACTCGCTTGCGCCGAGTTTTGTATCGCGCGGGATTTACTACTGCAGATTTGGAGGCGGCAGCAGCGGCAGCTGGAGGCAGGAAGTGCAGCATTAATTCCTCGTCGAATTGCACGGGCAGTGCGCAAGGCAGGGCGATTAAGAATGGCGCAAACTTTGACTAATTGCGGATTACGGGCGCGCGCTAGTTCGTGGCAATCGTGCGGAATAGTATTATTGGTTTGCGTACAATTTTTCGCCGTCATAAATTGCCGGCGAAATGCGGTGAAAGCAACGTTAGCACTTTGTATGCATTGCTCATGCAAACGCGCGGGAAAACGCGAAGTAAATTCCATAAAGATTCGTGTGTTAAATGTACTGCGAAGCGAAATTGTGTTTAGTTTTTTATGCAGTCGTACGTTGTACGAGGTAGTTGGGTTGGGTTTGGGTGGGTGATCGCGTGCGGTCGCTGGCGCAAGCACTGGGGTTAAAACAATGGCATTTCCAAATTGCGATTGCCCATTCAGATAGGGCACGTTTTCCGTTCGCTCTTTGTGCGGCGCGCCGCTTTGTACCACTCTAAGCGCTTTGAACGAAATTGAACTCGACGGTAGCGGTGGTGATGGTGGTCGTGGGTACGGGGTGCGGCGGTGCAATAATAAGCATGCCCATCTACAGGAAAAGTCTGACCACCGGCGGTGCTCAAAGTTGATACAACCGCGTAATGGCAGCAAATTATTTGATAGCGCTATAGCACCTAAGCGTTATTGGTTCATAGAAAAGTTCCAATTGAATGTTGTGGGATTATCAGTGGTGTGGCTAAGAAATACTTTGTAGCTTCGTGCTGATGAGCAATTGGTAGCATTCGACCACAACTGAGGCGCCGCGTTGACTTTGCATGCTTTGTACCCCGAACAAATTAATTAACGAATCAACAAACTCAAAGCCCCATCAAATACCCTGAGCCTACACACTCGTAATACTGCTTGGAATTGGCAATTGTGCAATTACGTCTGTTATTTGATTGTATATGGTTCTTTGGCTTTAGAAAAAGTATTCCTATTGAGTGTTCCAATTCTGACTATGTTATCTTTTTGTTGCAGGTTCGCACTCTTTTCGTCAGTGGGTTGCCAATGGACGCAAAACCTCGTGAATTGTATTTGTTATTTAGAGCTTATGAGGTAAAATACTTGTCTGTAAATCAAGAATACGCAAAGGATTGAAATTTGGTTTATTTTAAAGGGTTATGAAGGTTCCCTCTTGAAGGTTACCAGCAAAAATGGCAAAACTGCATCGGTGAGTAACTAAAAAACAAGCCGACAACCCAAAGTAATTTTTGATTGTTGGTTATAACTAAATTTTTTTGTAGCCTGTGGGTTTCGTTACCTTCAACACACGTGCAGGTGCAGAGGCGGCTAAGCAGGATTTGCAGGTACGTAGTTACAACAGCGCATTACGAAACTCTCTCGCGTTTTGCTAACGAATGGTGGTAATTCGCCGAAATAGATCCGAACAAATCGATATGGACGCCGACTTCCCGCGCTGATAAGCAATAGATATCCCTATTTTTATAAATAGCACCGGCACCAAACTAACACAGCACGTGTGCTGCTCACTCAAACCGCCCCCCTCTTGCAATAACAATTAGGCCAGATTTGTACCTAGTTGTGCTTGCAGTTTTTTTTATTGCGCAAAACTAATCGAACTTTAAAATTCTAAAATTCCAACACCACTCTCGCTGCTGATTGCTCGAGAGCTGTAAACGCGTCGTAGTTGTAGTCTTAGAATTTTAACACCACTCCCCCTCTAGCCTTTGGCTCCTCTTTATGACTGCCGCCCCCCGAAGCCCCCCACTCTGTTGCTCATCTCTCTTTCGAAATTCATCTCAGCCTGCGTAAAGAAAACAATCACACCAAATCACTTTTTGTGGGCAATTTTGCAGCAGGGCGTACGGTTTGACCCCGACATGCCGCAGACCATCCGGCTGGAGTTTGCTAAAAGTAACACCAAGGTTAGCAAGCCCAAACAGCAAGCCGCTAACGCCGCCAACACGCACCCAACTCTGATGCACCCCCTCACCGGACGTAAGTACACACCGAATCTCTCTCTATCTGTCTTCTCTAACGCTCTAACCACCACCGAATTACACCTACCCCTTTATCTAATCCGCCCGTTTAAACGTCCCAACCGCCTAACTTAGTCTCTCTTATTGTCTGTCATCTCTCCACCTAACAAATGCTCAAAGCTACCGACACTCACACACTCAATCGCTGGCGCCCGGCGATAGATGAATGTCACCCATCAACACTCACAGGAACACCTACCACCTAACTCCACCGCCTGTGTCACCAAAAATAAACCACTGATGAACGCACCAACAAACCAACAAAACCCCCAAAATACGCAATTAATACTCTTGGTAGACCTAGACTACAACCGTTACCTTTATGCCTCGTTTTGGTTATATTCAGCGATCTAAGACTGGATTTGAATATCGGTTCGGATTTGCTTATATGTGTTGATTTTGTGTCCGTTGAGTGTCCTTCAAAGGTGTCCTTCAAAACTGCTGCCGGACTTTGTTTACTTCCCTCTTTAAGTGTGTTTTTTAGTTTTGTGGTAGCTGCAAATGAGTCGGATTGATATGGGTTGTTTGTGGACTTTTGTAGATTTGGGTGCGCCCTTCTTCCCGGGAGGTCCAGAGCTGTGGCACCATCCGCTCGCGTATTCGGCGGCCGCCGCCGCGGAACTGCCCGGCGCCCTGCAGCATGCGACGCTCGTACATCCGGCGCTCCATCCGCAGGTGCCGGTACGTTCCTATCTTTGACTATCTTCGGCAACAGACAAAACCTTGGACTCGCAGCTGCAGCAGGCAAACGCCCAAGTCCACCATCACGTACGTACTACGTTACTTGCCTGGGAAAACACAATTTTGTTAACATGTATGCGTCTTTGCTCTCTATCTTTCTCTTTATATAGCCATCGTTATCTCTGCCGCATCCGACCGCATTGACGTCGGTCCACGCCGCGGCGGCTGCCTCGCTGCCGCATTTTCTGCCCAGCCCGGCACTCGCCTCCCCCGTCGGATCGTCGTCGTCGCAGCCGGGAGGTATTGGCAGCGCGATGAGCAACCCACCCTGCTCGACGCTGTTTGTCGCCAATCTCGGCCAGTTTGTCTCTGAGCACGAGCTTAAGGAGATCTTCAGCAGGTAGGTTGCGACGCGCTACAAAATACCTACTAAGCGCATATATAGCTGGCCACGTTTGCCATCACGATTTACGCTCCACGATTTGCATGTGGTTTGCACCCTTCTCACTGTAACACCACCACCCACAGTGGTAGGACGTGACTCGTGTTTTTGCGTGCGGCGCATTGTTGTTGCCCACATGAATTGCCCTCCTCTCTCTCAGTGTGTATATCTAGCTGCCGTAGCATCATCCCCCACCTCACCAAAATGCACCTCACCCGACACACACGATTTGTGGTTGATTCTTGTTGCACAGCTTCCCCGGCTTCTGCCGCCTCCGCATGCACGCCAAGGGTGGGTCGCCCGTCGCCTTCGTGGAGTACCAGGACGTTCTCTGCGCGGCGCACGCAATGACATCGTTGCAGGGCTCGTTCCTTCTCTCGTCCGATCGCGGCCCGATCCGCGTCGAGTTCGCCAAGAGCAAAATGGCGGCGGAGGTCTGTTGTTAACAACCACACACACACACACACACCCTTCCCAAAAATTCTCACTTGTTTGAGTTTGAGTTTTGATCACCTAAAGATAACACCACCTCTCGATTGCGGCACATTCACACTGCCACCAGTGTACCACACGCTTGTTTTTGTTTCTTTGGACTTGATCACCAATTTTTGATTTTGTTTTGTAATTTTCGTTTTGGTATTTCGTGCCACCTATTTCTTAGTGCGTAAGGTGTTGATGTTGAGAGACGTGGTAAACGGCACTGACCAAACCTTGCGAATTTACGTTCAGCCTTTTTTCTCCATTTCGTTGCAGCAGCTATGATTTGATGAACTCGCACTAACGCTGAGACGTGACGTTTTTAGGGAACCAAAGGAGAGGAAAATGGACAATCTTAATTCTTATCTGCCCCTCAGTACCTGACAACGAACCACCGCCCAGATCGTGCCGAGTTACTGTTGAGGCGACGGCGACGACACGACGATGGGGACGGCGCGCGCCCTCTACGAAATGCCTTCTTTTTTCTGGTAACCGCCGCGCCCGTCGTCAAATCATATTTTGCAGGGAACTAGGGGAAACACAAGGGGGGTTGTTGCATGCGAGAGATGATCGATGCGGATACATGGGAAATGGTTTTGATCTGTTGTTTTTCACAGCGAGTCCGTGATATATTTAAAAACTACAAAAAAACATAAAACAAAAAATAACACAAAGCGCATTGTTGTTGTAACCTGCAGGTAATTTATTCATATCAATCGAAGTGCGTCGCCGAGAGGCACGCGTCGATGCAAACAAAGAAAACATACGGTTTTAAAAAACAAGAGAAAATTAAGGCGAAAATTTTGCAAATTACGTACGCAAAACTTTAACAAAACGTTTAAAAATGAAGATGATAATTTTACACAATCTATATACACATTACATACTTATATACTAAAAAATATTTAATATTAGCTTACTGCGCGTACGGTGAGCCAACATATATATTGAGCATACGAGATAAATACCAACACAATTAAACATAAAAGAATAACGCAAATGAAACACTAAAAACATAAACAATGAGGAAAAAAGAACACAAGCAAATGATTAACAAATTACAAAGATTGATAAAAGCTAAAACCAAAGGTGCCCTATATAAGTATATTCATTATTACCTAATTAATTAATTGATAAAATTATGGAAGGAAATTTACGCAAATGTGACGAGATGAGGCAGTTAAGTTTTAGAAAGTATTCATTATTAGAAGTATTATCTATTCAATCGATTAAGCGTGTAGTAGTCAAGCCGATGGCGTTTGTTATTAACATTTTTATTGAATAATTTTAAAGGTAATTTAATTTAGGACTACGAGCAAAAAAGTCGTGGTAATTTCCACCTGCTATGTTTCTTTTAGGTTAAATGATTGTTGTTTATTTTACAAAATTAAGCGTACGTAGCGGGTGGCAAATAATTTCGTTTATTCTTTCAGGGTAAAACAAAATGTGGCTAGGTTTACGTTTGGTAATTTTGATTCTATATACCTCTACGACTAAAAAAGAACAATGAAGCAATAAAACATTCGAAATAAATGCGAAAATTACACCACAGTTAAAAGAACCGCAAACACACGAAAACAAACTAAAACCGCATGCATTAAACTTCACTGCAGCAGCATTTCGAGAGTAAAACAATATTAATTATACGTCATGTTTGGTATGTATTCATCTGGAAAACGCGCTGTTTCCTTATAGTATCGCTAAAGTAATTCTATTTATATATAAATGTGTATTGCGGCGCGCACACACACCGCCCCCGCAAAACGTAGGGAGAAAATTAATTACAGCCCGGCGCCGCCGCCAAACGCGCGCGCGCACCGGCTGGCGGAGATATACTAAAGAAAATTAATTATTATAAAATAGAGTAAACTGAAACATATCAATCAATCTGTGTTACGCTATACCAAATATGCCTGAAGTACGGAGGACACGGACGGAGGCTTCTGTTTCATATTTCCAAATGGAATATATTAGATTGGCATCGGCTCTCTCTCTATTTCTCATAGCTATATATATCCGAAAAGAAAAAATCTATATGAAAAGCAAACAAACCGCAACAATGAACGACGAAATTTTCGAGTGATACACTCGCCGAAAACCATTCAAAAAACCGCATATTACAAAAACCTACAAAGCGTTGAAACCTAAAAAACGACGAAAAAGTGAAATGCATTGAAGAAAGTTTTATCATATTAAAATTACAATGTGCGGGTTTGGTATCACACCCGAATGTTCTATTTAACAACAAAGTATTTATCTCTATTAAATTATACACAATTTACAAGTGAATACTGAATAAAACTGAATATATTTAGATAGACAGGAAACTGAAAACTAAAGAAAAACGATAAGGCCCAGCCTCATAAAAGTCACTATAACAGGTCAAATTTCAAATTATAACTAGACATAAAATAATAATATAAAAATCTGAGGTAAAAGTAAAGTGAAATTCTATACTAGATTCGGTGTAATAGGATTTTGTGAACTTTTGTTCGGAACTTCGTTAATATCAAAGTATATGAGAAACTTTTTAAGAACGGTAATTTTGTATCTTTGCGTTTAGCTTTTTTTGTACTTGTATTACGGTGTAAACTGAGACGACAATCCACCTGTAAATTGATTGACAAACGGGTAACTTATTGAACATTGACTACGAGCAAATGTTTAGTAACACAACGCGAGAGCTAACAACAAACTCCGTATATGTTGATAGTGTTTAACAGGACAGTGTAACAGAGTATTTATAATTTTATACGATTATGATTAGTTAAGAACATACAGACCAAAGTTTTTTTTTTAGAAAAAAGTACCTAATATATTAACAGATAATCTTTGACTAATTTAATTATTTATCAAATGCGTTTTTCGATTCAAACCAAAACCAAGTGTTAGATTGTGTTATCGGTTGATAAGTATTACTCTAGTTTGTTATTTTTGGAATCGTTTTGAATTCGTGTATTATGTATTTTATCGGTTCATTTAATGTATGACATGTATTTAGGCGTTGTTTGTAACTTAGGCAAGTAGGTGTAAGCAGAAGATGATATATATAACATTGATGGGTAACAAATGATTGGTAGCAAGATAGTGCGTTGAATTGAGTGGATCTGATCTAGCGCTTTTTTCGTGTGAAGTTCTTGTGATATGATTTCCTTACTGACTTTCGATGTAAGACCGTAGATGTTTTTGTGCGAGAAAATTTGATGCAAATCACAGAGAAAAATACAAAAAAAAATAATGAAACGTAGACGAACTTAGTACATTTGTAGTGAGGTTAGCGACATGCCGCGGGATGACAAACTAGGTTAAGGCAGATTCTAACCGAAATTTGATCGGCTGGTTGCATTCTGCTTAGTTGTAGGAGGATACCGCATTGGGTGAGTAATGTATAAATATTCTGTAGGCATTAATTATATAAGTAAATAGTTATATTAGACGTTTTAGGCAGTTTATCTGCGGTGTTGACACCGCGTTTGTTTCCGTCCATGGTGCGCTCCGCGGAGCGCACCCGAATTGCTAACGAGCTCAACACAAAAAACGAGCGACTCGTCTTAAAACGAAACATTATTAAAGCTAGCAACAAAAAATGAGAGTGAATTTAGAGCGAGACACACTTAGAACAACAATGCAAACAAAGAAAAACATACCTACGACAAGTCAACATGTTTGTTACGAGTAGTGCGCGGTTTTATGCAAAGATTTACACTGTAAATTATACAGGATGGCACACCAACTAATACGCAATACCACAAAAGAAACTTCGGCAATTTTTTGCGTTGGCTTATTAACATTTTGCTGGCCGTGTGTTTGATGACTCTCTATATATACATCGCATACATATCATGATTACAATTACCAAAAAAGTGCATTCACTACAACAATCCGACCTTACTAAACTGAAAGAGATCTTTACGCGCGCTAGATTGGACAGCAATTTTTGCAGACCTACGCAAGACTTATTTAACGCCACTTTCGAGTGTTTACGCTTTTGTGTGTTACATTGAAAATCGTTCAGAACAAAATTTAGGCGCGATTTTAATCGTTTACAATAGAACGCGAGCGTTTTCTTCGCTGTAAACCGAAAATATTAAAAATGAATTCAGATTACAAAGGCGCATTATAAACGCTACTGGAATATATAACAAAAATGATCGAGAATTTACCCGACGCCAGGCTAAAACTAATTATTAGATGTATAAGTCAAACACCACTTCTAAACATATCATGATCTGTGCCCCATTTTGTCAAAATGACGATCTTAAATTACTAGCAATTAAAGTAACAATTAAACTATGAATGAATATTATTATTAATTGATATCGTAATTAATAAAAGTACATAAGATACATAAGTGCATATTTAATACTTAAAAAGAAGGTATGGATATATAATGTGAGTAAAGAGTAATTAAGCTGAGATGAATAGAATTGATAAAGCGAATGAATACTATTGCCTGTTTACCGACTTAATCTCACTGATTAAGTCGTTTGAATAAAAAAGAATATAGCTGTAAAGTAACGCCGAGAATTGATAGCAATCTTTTTCTTTTTCATTTTTGGAAACATTGTGAAACTTGTAAAACAACAGTCTAGACACAACTACAATGTTTATAATATAATTTCGATAAATAATGATGAAAATTATGAGAGAAAAACACGATAAACGAGAATAAGAGAATAAAATAAATAGTTCTATATAAATAAAATATATATACTGGATAATTAATTGTAACAAATGTAAATTTAGGCTACATACTTTTAACATTATAATTATACAATATCTATATACTGCGTGCATACCATTTGATGATTAACAATTAACCCAAAAAAGATAATGTGAACCTAACAACAATAACATGAATCTACAAGAAACAGCGTATTGATTGCATGATTTACGAATTTTAGTCGATTCGATCGATGCGAAATGTGAACGAATATTGTTACAAGCTGATTGTGAATATCTTCCGGTTGGATGGTGATGGCGGATGGTGACGGTGACGGCACCTAAGTTGTAATCACGCCGACCGGTTGATGACGTGGCCCCACCCTGTGTGATGTGGGCGCTGACGGGTGGGACCACCCCGCCTTAGTTAAATCTATCTTATGAGACCGGGGGGGAATGCATATATTCATTGTTGTTTTCGATTGTCAGTCACGCGAATCATGATTTCCGCGTATGCAGGAGTGTATGTGTGTATGTGCGTTGTCCGGTGGGCATGTCCACGCGGCCGCTCAGTATTTCGTTGATATTGATGCTTCTAGTCTAGAGCCAGCTCTGTTTTATGCGCATTTGAAACATTTGATTGCGACGAACCATTGCAATTACCAGTTTGTAACGTTACAACCATTTTGTTTTTTCTTGCCCGCTGATAATGTGTTTCAAGTTCTATGTACTTTTTCCGGTTTTTAACAAAAAAAAAGAAATGCATAATGATATTTGATTGTAATAAGCATTCCATACAAATATTATAATACCTGACAACGTACTTAGATATATTTAAAAAAATTGTATAGGGTCCAAAATGATGGGAATAAATATGTATAATATTTATGTGTTGTTTCATTTTATTTGTGTATTTTTTTATTTCAGATTATTAACTTACTAATAGAATTTATAAAACATACCCTCCATCCGAAAGGGTAGACGGGATTTCATATAGTCTCGCTCTCACTAGGTGAGTACAATTGTCTCC
>JAODGA020035332.1:0-24406 GCA_027574885.2 Drusilla canaliculata | reverse complement strand
GGCGTCGTGGCTCTTACATCCCTTGCAGCCTTGCGATTGGGCGCCTCTTGCGATCGGGTGGTCCATCTTTGGGACCCGTTTCTCTGCTCGTGCATTGCACAATTGGAGTCCTCAAAGTATGCACCTGTACATGTTCTGAAAAGTTTACCAGCGCCTAGTTCGTTGTTGTTTGCCGCATCAGCAGAATGTAGCGTTAAAGTTATAGACGCTCGTATCTGTAGCTACGTGCATGATCTCAAGGTAAGATGCTAGTGAGTAAGTCTCATAGAAGAACAGTTTAGTAATATCGGTTCGTATAGGTGGCGGTGAGTCCCGGCGTGTGGATCCGTTGCGTTGCGATTGCGCCATCTGGCAATTGGATCGCAACGGGTCTCTGCTCGGGCCACATCACCGTCCTGGATACCCGCACCGGCTTGGTGCTATCAACGTGGCGCGCGCACGAATCCGAGATCGTTCAGCTGGCGGCATCCGACGACGATACGCTCATCTCCAGCGGCATGGATCAGGCGCTGCACGTGTGGCACGTGCACGACGGCAAGCCGAAGTTCTCGCTGAAGTGCGTACCACCCAGTTTGTCTAATGCCACTCTCGATAATCACGTGTTCACGTCATTCATGATGCAGTATGACCTTGCCTAGGGGCGCCTCCGAGCCGGTGCACTGTCTCAACGTCAACAACGGCGAGCTGATCTCGGGCACCACCGGCAACCGCATCGGCGTGCACACCGCCATCGACGCCGACGCCTCCTTCTCCAGCACCAAGCTGCGCTCGGACGCGTTCAAGGGCGCGCTCGTCTCGATGCCAATGCTGCCCCTCAACCGGCTGCTGCTGCTCGGCGCCGACACCGGGGTCATTAACCTGCTCTGTTAGAATGCGCGTTAGCAATGCGGTAGCGTCGGCTTTGTCAATTTAGTCAATTACGCGCGACACGCCCACGGGTGTGTTGCCGTTTTGCTTGTTCTAGGAAATCGAAAACGGGGACCGTTGTGGGACCACCACCGCAGGACCTCCCCGCGAATGCATACCAAAGATAGTCAGTATTACCAGCGCGGTGCACACAGCCGTGCGCAGCAACGATACGAATTTGTGACGTAATTCCATCCAACTTGCATGATTCCACATGTGACATGATGTAATATAAGGTTTTTACACAACAATCCTAAACGTTAATTGAAATCAGGGGTTCCCAGAAATACAAATGATGTAAATCTATTTTAAATGGTTAGGTATTATTATTATTATTGAAACAGAATACGGTTTAACATTAATTTAAATAAAGTCTAATTGAAGATTTCGCATGTCTGTTGCCTGTTGCTGAATTCTATAGTGCCTACTACACACACGCACACACATGTGTGGTATTATCTTGCTTCGGAAACAGCTTGGATGCATTCAAGAGCTCGTAAAGCCGAATTTATTTACTACTGTTGTTGTAATATACACACGTTATGATTTCGTGCGTATTCTCGTAAATATTTTCGATTCCAATGATTTTCACACGTTCCACATTCAGACACGTCGGCCATTTTGTGAGCTATTTTCGCTCATTTATGCTCGGCTCGAATGTACGTTTGTGTTTCTCCACGACTTTACATGAAACATTCTATAACAAAGTTAATTTCATACATTTCATCACAGTTCTAAGGTTATACGATAAGTTGGCTACAGTTATTTATATGGCAACACGGAAATGTTACCATATTTAGACAGTTGACAGCCGTTTTAAATGTTACCAGATTATTATTTCACAGAATTAACACCTCAGATTATTAATATGATATATATTAACATCGAAAAGTGTAAAAGTTGTAGGTTACCATAAATATTTTGAAGCTCCGTTGATTATAATTGAGGACATGTTGGTTTAGCTTCGATTAGGTCGTGGCTAATTCTATGCCGTGATACAATAGTTCGGTGCGCGTAAATGTCGAATGCCATTCAAAAGCGAGTCGATTCCTTGAAACGCAGCCCGCGCGCGTCTTAATCCCGTTTCAATGTTCCGCCATTCTGGGACCGGGCACCGCAAGGCGAGAGAGACGCGTGAAAATAATATGCGGGTGATTCACGCCGCGTTATTCACGCCGCGCTGCGTGCGTTATGCCGTTCGTATTTTCTATTCGGCCATCGACGAAAGAATTTGGTATTTTTAGGTAACTATGCTGAATCGTAACCGTATCGTGCGAGACACTTGGCGCATTTTCAGGCGCTGCCTGCCTCTTCCGTGCTTCACGCACATGAGACTTACGCACAAATATAGCGTACCAATCTAATGACGGTGATATTTTGGTCAACAGTAATTTGCATTCGGTGATTGATTCTACATGATGTATTCCGAGATGTATTGCCGATGTAAAACGTTGTATGGAATTGAATTATATAAATAATGTAGCGCAGTTACCGAAATACACGCAGCACGAGCAAACGAACATGAGTCGTCGTAGAGCTTTCAATAGCATGCTGCGAATAATATGAAAGCTGGTATGTAAAAATTTGCGCGGGAAATTGCCTTGAAATTCAGAATGGCCGCGCTTCGACGCCGCGCAACGATGATTGATTGCAGGGCATTTATAATATTTGCATGTATGGATGCATATAGATGTATAGATGCACTTATTAGTCGGCACGGTGAACGGTACCAGAGGCGGATGATTCTACGCGCAAATTTGGCATTCAGCCCACCGCATTAACTCTAACCGTTTGGACTCAATCATCCGATTAATCTTGGCACATTCGACCGGGCATCCAAGCGGTGGTCGATATGCCAATAGAAAATCTGAAATATGAAATAATCGCAGGTGGATTACCAGAAATTGTCTGATACTGACGCTGTCTGCCTGTGGATGACTTCTGGTGCTCAATTATGCCGCGAGCCACTAATTTTGGAATGCTTACACTTCAGCCCTAGTCGCCGCCGTTGTCGGTGTGTTCCATTTTTAAAATAGAATTGCCATTTTACTTGGCCGGATTGAGTGTTGCGCGTGTCTGTATGTGTGTGTGCAAGCCGTAGCGCGAAACCCTTTTTTCTGACCTAATCCTGCGCGCCAAAACGCACACGTCAGATTTTTGAGCGGACTGGGACACACCGAATCGTGTCCCCACAGCGGTGTATCATAATTGCGTGATATCATCGCGCTGCCGAGTAATATGCTCGATTACATAAGACCTATTTTCCGTACCGGGGCGTTTGAAGTGCTCGAGGTACGTACACACGAGCCACATGCCTGTTCAGGCTCTCGTATTTCGGGAACGGCAAAACGAAGACGTGTGCCACAACGCCGCACTAACCCAGTTTGCGTGCGCCGTTTCCAGTTATTTGGGGATAAAACGGCGCTCGCGCGAAGACGAAGAAACGTCTCCAGTACGAATACCAGTCGGAAGCCGTGGTCGACGCAATGGCGGCCAGCGGTGGCGGTTTGCGACGCCGCTTGGCTATTTATACGCGCCGACTATTTAAAGCGCACTGCCTGCGTGCTGGCTGTATGTTGTGGGAAGACGCGCTATTAATTGAGTGGATGTCAGCTCATACTCATTAACTGGGCAGGAATAACAAGAAAGCGGGGAAAATAGAATTGGGTCGGCAACCAGCGGCGCGCACGGCGATAATGGTGCGTTTGACGATTTTTTTCGACGTCCAGGTATACACGGCATGTCCGCAATATACACAACCATGTGTTGTAAGACTAACGGCGAGGAAAAAACAACAAATGACAAGATAGGCGGCGGCGTCCTGAGGATATAGTAAAATTCTGCCAAGTGATTGGCACACGCTATGCCAGCCTAGCGCCGAGCGTAGATATTTCGCTGAGCAAGGTTAAACGCGATAAATAGGCGCTCAATTTTCAGATTCGGCGAAAATTTGCGCCAGCTAAATGGCTGATCCCCAGATATGATAGACCGAGCCAGAACAATTGAGATGGAGTTCCATTTACCATAATTAATTTCTCTAGAATTTATTTATTTGCATATGTTTAGGATATGTACAAAAAAATCTGGATACAACTAAATTGCATAGACATAGTTTACTATCTTTAAAGTTCCTTAATTCCTAATATTGTTCCTTAATGTCCCTATACACAGTTTTTGTAGCTGTAATGTTCTGAATATACCAAATGAAATGAAATTTGTTTTTATGCAAGGTCTTAGTTTATGATTAATTTATGGAGCGTTCATATTGATTAGTAGATCAATTGTTCAGCGATTTGATCCTATTAATTCTGAAGAGTATACGAGTAATGGAGGCCATGTAAAGGAAAATGGAGCTAGAGTCACGTACTGGAAGCGAAAATTGTTATATGAATATTGATATTGAAAATAGAAATGGAAATGAATGTGGCGTTGCTTTTGGCAACCGTGCGCCGAAACTGAAGCACTGGGTGAACGCACCGTGCTGATGATGCTAGGCCAGCACGATTGCGATTGGCCTGAGGGGCACCAACTCAACGCGTCCGTGAGTGGAACGCAGTGCGACGAAAATGCCGCCGCCGCCCGTATGGCTGTCCGTATGTGGTGCCCTGTATATGTACGTGCCTGTGTGTGTGTGGCACCGTATGCTAGCAACAATTCAACGCCGCCGCCGACAATAATACGCGTACACACACATACGCACACATTCGCGTGTGTCCCGCCAATGCGTGGCTTTTCAGGCAGCGCGCGCGCGACCGAAGAGAAACTCGGACCAACGACCATGTCTTCCTTGTCTGCTCGGCTTGCCTGGTCATCCCAATTCACGTGCCTAAAAAGGTAGACCTGTCGCGGATGTAAGCGCGCGCGCGATTGGTCCGCCCGCAGCACCAATCGGCGCGCGCGTTACATTTTCGTATCTAGTTGCAGACATATAAAAGCGGGTGCCCGGTGTGCGATTCGACCAGAAGGCTTTCGAACGTAAGTTCACACAGATATACAACTCCTCCCGCAGCCGCTATCATTTCATTGATCACAGAGAATTTACTCTATCACACACCCGTATACGTTTCCGTTCTTCATACACACTCTTTTTTTGCTCGCGATTAAACAATAGTGAAACAAAGTGGCGTTCTTGGACTAAGTGCACTATCAGCGAGTGACTATCGACAGTGCGAGATCAACCGGTGTGTGTGTGCGCTCAACCACCTTGCGGCATTTGCAACCAATTTTGGATTATTGAAGAAGCAGTTCGATACCAAGCGAAGACCAAACACGAACCGTTGCATTGTTGCTCGTTTGATAGTAATTTGTTCTCAAGTCAATTCTATTGCATGCTTTATTCAAAAACCAAGGCCAGAATGGGCCACCTTTTTCAAATTCATTAACATCAAATAGTAACTTTGCTCAGAATGTTAAAAATTTGCTCGTTTGGGAAGACCACCAATCCAGGAGGGACGCTGCTTCTTCAATACGAACCGCCAAGATTGGTTGCAAGTTGCTGAAGTGTCGGGGCACGCCGTGTCTTGTCACGTGGTTGTTCGCGTTCGGGCTTAGGTAACCACGTGGATGGGCACGTGAATGGGCAAGCGGGTTTCCATGAATGAATAAACGTGGGAATACGTACTTGCCAAATTTTTCGGTGCGCGCTTCTTATTTAGTTTGATTCGGTACGTTTGAAATTGTACGGGATCGCGGCACAACCGGTGATTGGGCAAATTTGGTAACCAATTGCGTAATCCCGGCGGCGCTATAGGCTCATGCCACGTCACACTGAGCTGAGCCGTATCCCGCCTTACAAGGCATCGGGCGTGTGAGATAACCGATGCTCGGTGCCTATTTTTACACCTATGGGTGCGCGTACGTTCGATGATCCTACGCAGGGACGCGAAGCTATGCCCGACATGGGCTCGACCTAACAATGGACTTATTACCAAACCGAACGCTGATTATCATTCCAAATTACTGCACACTTACGGATCGGAAAGTGCATCAACCTGAATCACTATTCCAAATCGGGTAAAGCGGATTCTTTTCCGGATTGCATTTGTATCTATAAATGGCGCGCGTTCAACGAGAGTACAAAAATAAACTTAGAGCGGATTCACATTCCGAACACATGCTTTTTTTCGAGACGCACCACTTCCGAATCATCTTGAAACAGAACACACTCACATCCGTTCACCTTTTACCCGTTACCCCACCATTGACCGTTTGAACTGAACAATTACCTGATTGTTCGTTCTGATTAGCTCGTACATAGGTGATTAATCGGATTACTTCTGTTTCAGGCTCTAGGGCTGTTTTTACGTGTCTCGATAGCCCCGTCTCTAACTAAACCGTAAACATGCCTAAGCCAGTCAAGCAAGAGGGGGATGATCCCGACCCAGCCCCATACTTGTTCGTCTCGCTGGAGCAGAAGCGTATCGATCAGACCAAGCCCTACGACGCCAAGAAGTCCTGCTGGGTTCCAGATGAGAAGGATGGTTTCGTCCTGGGTGAAATCAAGGGTACCAAGGGTGATCTCGTCACCGTTGGTATTGGCGCAGGCGAGGTAAAATAAACGAGTTCACAACAAACCTACCACAACATTCAATCTTAATTGGTATAAAAAAACAACAAGTAGAATCAAACTTTTAAAAAAATTGCTTCTTTTTATTCAGAAGAAAAAAATCAAAATTTATTCTATTCAAAAATACGTTACGTTTATTTTTCTTGCAAACTTCATAATTTGAAGTTGGTGAAATCCAAGTCCTAATCAATCTTACGCTGAGTATAGGAAAAACATCTAAAAAAGGATCAGATATTCCAAGTGAATCCTCCGAAATTCGAAAAAGTTGAAGACATGGCGGATTTAACCTTCCTTAACGAAGCAGCCGTCCTGCACAATTTGCGCCAGCGATATTACTGCAAACTGATCTACGTAAGTTGCGCACGATGACGAAACTAATCTCTTCCTCTTTGCCGACAAATAGGAGAAGAACTTCAAGAAGGAACTCGTCACCCAGGTCAACCCTCCGAAATACGAAAAAGCCGAAGATATGTCCAACTTGACTTATCTTAACGACGCTTCAGTTTTGCATAACTTGAAGCAGAGATACTACCATAAGTTGATCTACGTAAGGCATACGTGTTTTGTTTCTTGCCGTTTTGGAGTGCTTTGCCGTTCTCACCGATGGTGGAAAAAGCGCCGATCGAACAGCGACCAACCACAGAGGAGAATTTTGTTCTGTCCGAACCGCCCCAAAATGACCCGACAACAAAGAGGACTCTCTTGGGTCAATTTAACCAATTCCAGCTGATATTAACCCTTAGATTCAAAATTCGAGATATTTAGTCGTTAGGGCGCTGAGCGAAATCGCCAGACAAACTGGTTGCTCATGGCGTCGGTATTTTGTGTCGTTTTGCAAGCAACAGCCCGAGAATACGAGCTTTGCAAAACATGTTTCGTTTTGCTCTCCATCACGTCGAAGATCATGGCTAATCATATTCTTCAAATTTACAGACCTATTCCGGTCTCTTCTGCGTTGCCATCAACCCCTACAAGCGTTTCCCCGTCTACACCAACCGTTGCGCTAAGTTGTACCGTGGTAAGAGGCGTAATGAAGTGCCACCCCATATTTTCGCCATCTCTGACGGTGCCTACGTGAACATGTTGACCAGTAAGTTATGACGACCACCGCGTTTGGAAGATCATCAAGAATTAATTCAAAATCTGCTTTCTTTACATTTGCCGCGCTTGTCGTTGCCCCTCTAAACAGATCACGAAAATCAATCTATGTTGATTACGTAAGTGTTACGATGACCACTTCGCGGGCAGTTTACTAATTTACGCTCTCTGATCCACAGTGGTGAGTCTGGTGCTGGTAAGACTGAAAACACGAAGAAGGTAATTGCGTACTTCGCCACCGTCGGTGCTTCCTCCAAGAAGCAGACTGAGGAAGACAAGAAGAAGGGCTCCCTGGAAGATCAGGTCGTGCAAACTAACCCGGTACTTGAAGCCTTCGGTAATGCCAAGACCGTCCGTAACGATAACTCTTCTCGTTTCGTAAGTTACTTGGACTTGTAGAATAAGTCACAGCAACTAACTGCAACTTGCTGCTCTCTAGGGTAAATTCATCCGTATTCACTTCGGCCCCACTGGTAAACTTGCTGGTGCTGATATTGAGACCTGTAAGTTCTACCTAGCTCCTGGACTTCAGAGACAATCGATTAACTATGAACTTGAAAACTTCCAGACTTGCTTGAGAAGGCTCGTGTCATCTCCCAGCAGACCCTGGAAAGATCCTACCACATCTTCTACCAGATGATGTCTGGCTCCGTTTCTGGTCTTAAACGTGAGTGTGCGCCATTGCAGCGCTTTCAATCTAATTACTCTTTACAGTGAAACGTCCGGTTCAAATCTGAAAGTCGGTCCACTTTGACACTTTGATGATCATGTCATCGTTGCCTTGTTTAACATATTGTTAACGTCTTTTCTTTTCCCTCTTTGACCACCGATGCCGCTGATGACAATGTAGCAATGTGCTTGTTGAGTGACAACGTCCACGATTATTACTTCGTCGCTCAGGGCAAAATCACTATCCCCAATGTCGATGACGGCGAGGAATGCACACTTACCGACGTAAGTGGGTGACAACGTGCTGGCAGCGACACCCACATGACACACACGCGTTTTCGTTTTACTGTTGATTTCTCTTCTAGTGTTGAGTTGGTTTTTTGATTGCGTGCAAGTAGACTTAATCGAAGAGCGACTTAAGGGTGTGCAGACATCGGCATCAGTCAACCCAGCATACGTGGCGCTGATAGCCGGTAGTCAGTAGTTCTCTCCTTAGTGCCATTCTAGATTGATAGCACCGCACCCCAGTGGCGAGAGCAGTGGATATTCTTGACCTGTAACAAAATGCCAACGGTCGCGCATAACCGACTTTCAATATTTTGTTGTTATTGTTGACCCCAACCCTCAATTTGTGTTTGAA
Organism: Drusilla canaliculata; assembly: GCA_027574885.2. Taxonomy (NCBI): domain Eukaryota; kingdom Metazoa; phylum Arthropoda; class Insecta; order Coleoptera; family Staphylinidae; genus Drusilla; species Drusilla canaliculata. The sequence continues at coordinate 15,527 of JAODGA020035332.1, read as the reverse complement.
ACGTGTTGCTTTTATTTTTTAAACAGAACATACGCTGCTGTCCAACAATATAAACGATTACTACTTTGTCTCGCAAGGCAAAACCACAATTCCTAGCGTGGATGACGGCGAGGAAATGCAAATCACTGACGTAAGCCTACGAAACGGCTCTACCGATGCAATTTTCTCTCATCTGTAACTTTGTGTTTGCTGTTTGATGTTCTCGCTCTCTCACCGATGTTTGGATAATCTTTAATCTCTCTTAGCACTGGCAGCTCCTGCAAAGTTGGCATCTAACGATTAGCGCCCGCCTACGGTGGGCGGCAACACACTTGTGACCTGCATCCAAAATCAAAACTTTTTCCATTTCTATATCTGTGATAGAGTCGTGCTTGCTCAGCAATCGCATATCCGATTATCCCTACATTTGCCATGGGAAAACGCGTATACCGGGCATCAATGACTCGGATGAAGGAGAGCTCACCGATGTAAGCAACGCCGGTTGACAGTGACGAGTTGCCCTTTTACCCCCCCTTGTCCGTCTTTCGAGCATAACGGAACCTGACTCCCTGCTAATCAAGTCAGGGAGCGTGCGCATTTTTTCTTCATAGATTTTTGATCATCTGATTTTTCCTAATTTTGGCTAGTCTGTATAAAGTTGTATCAAAGTGTATATAGGAATTTAAACTTTTGATTTTGGATGGTTACTGCTGGTGATTTTTGCTCAAGTGCTCGCTCCCTGTTTGTGCTCAAAATTGACGCACTCTTGCACCCGACCCAACGAAATAATGTTTACATCAAACCCTGGGAATCTGTAGAATCGCGAATTCAATTAGGAGCTGCATATACCCTGAACCAACCATCTCCCACTTAATATCACATGACCTTAATGCTTATTAATGCTTTGTAATATTCTTCTTTATAGCGATGTGCCTTCTCTCGAACAATATCTATGATTATTTCTTCGTCTCCCAGGGTAAAGTAACAATTCCCAATGTAGATGACGCCGAGGAATTGGGACTGACTGATGTAAGTCACACAGACTCCCGGAAAGACAGATCCAATCAGACCGTGTATATCAAAATTTCAAGACCTGACAGATAAAAATTAGCTTTTCCTGATGTGATTTTATATCTCACTTGTATACAGAAGGATCGGCTGTACATACGTGCAGTATGTCTACACTAATATTGTACAATCTGTACAGGAGGATGAGTATCAAGCACACCAGGATCACAAACGCTTTGTAAAATCGCTTAGATTGCTTATTGGCAAAATCAAAACCTAATGCTTACCTTTAAACCTCACATACGAGATGACTAATACTACGACAATACACTTGACACTCATTTTCATCATGTAAAAAAATCGCTTTTGCCGGCATGCGGTATATCGACTGTGTAATAATTGAATCTTTCCCCCAAAACAGCAAGCCTTCGATGTCTTGGGTTTCACCCAGCAAGAGAAGGACGACATTTACAAGATCACTGCCGCTGTTATGCACATGGGTTGCATGAAGTTCAAGCAGAGGGGTCGCGAAGAACAGGCTGAAGCCGACGGTACCGAGGTACTTGGAAATTTTTCTCGATAGGATTATTGCAGTACTAATTGCTCTTTTATGTATTCGTAGGAAGGTGACCGCGTCGCCAAGCTCTTGGGTATTGAGACCGCCGGTCTTTACACCGCTCTCGTCAAGCCTAGGATCAAGGTCGGTAACGAGTTCGTCACCCAGGGCCGTAATGTCAACCAGGTATCCTACTCCGTGGGTGCCATGTCGAAGGCCATGTTCGACAGGCTGTTCAAGTTCTTGGTCAAGAAGTGTAACGAGACCCTGGACACCAAGCAGAAGAGACAGCATTTCATTGGTGTACTGGATATTGCTGGTTTTGAAATTTTCGACGTAAGTTCATCAAAATTTCAGGACTTACGACAACCTTCTCTTACAGCATTTCAAGGAACAACGATATTTACATCGGTTACCTGTTTTCATGGATTAACATGCAATTGTTACATTATAGTATAACGGCTTCGAGCAGCTTTGCATTAACTTCACTAACGAAAAGCTTCAGCAGTTCTTCAACCATCACATGTTCGTCTTAGAGCAAGAGGAGTATGCCAAGGAGGGCATTGTATGGGCCTTCATTGACTTCGGTATGGACTTGCTGGCTTGCATTGATCTGATTGAAAAGGTGCTTCTTTACCCAAAACCAACCCCATTCTTGTAACACTCGCCCCGTACACTTGCTCCAACTGACACGCTACGCAAATAATTCTAGATTAGGAGTATTCAGGTGTCTAACATTGTTTGGTCAGCCCGTGTCATGACGTCTTCTATAATCGTTTGTCTCGTGTATCTTTAGTACAACGGTTTCGAGCAACTTTGCATTAACTTCACCAACGAAAAGTTGCAACAATTCTTTAACCACCACATGTTCGTACTTGAGCAAGAAGAGTACGCTAAGGAAGGCATCCAGTGGGCCTTCATCGATTTCGGTATGGACTTGTTGGCCTGTATCGAATTGATTGAGAAGGTAATTGCAGGATTGCGCCAGCGCACACGACGAACTCTTCAATCCCTTTCGAATGGGTGGCCTGCCCCCGACGTGCAACGCTGGCTATATATGTCTGTTGTCTCTTGTCTCTTGTTACTTGTGATCGTCCATGGTTAATGTCTATATGTGATCGTCTTAGCCTAACCAATCAACGTGTACTTTTGTAGATACAACTCCAGTGTGACTGTAGTCAGCGCAGAGTGGAACAATGCGACTGCTTACTATCGTTGCCATCCAGTAAATCGTAGTACCTTACGAAAAGAGGCCAATTATTGTGACGAATTAGCCTTTTTTCTTCCTATCTATGTGTAATTTGTGTTCGTCTTTTTTGTTTTTCATGTTCATGTAGTTTAATGGTTTCGAACAACTTTGCATCAACTTTACGAACGAAAAGTTGCAACAATTCTTTAACCATCACATGTTCGTTCTTGAACAAGAAGAATACCAACGTGAAGGTATCGAATGGGCCTTCATCGATTTTGGCATGGATTTGCTAGCTTGTATTGAATTGATTGAGAAGGTAATTTGTCTCTTGTGTGTAAACGAAACTGCAAATCGGTTGACGCAACGAATCGCATCTAAACCGAAAACAAACAGCAGCTTTCCGTCTGTGTGGAGCTTCGCGCAGTGCTTCCAGTTTCCGGCGAGGAAATGATTTCGACTATAACCAGATCAGCGTACCAACCAAATCAATGTGCTTTCAATGTGCTGACTCTCACCACAGCCTAAACCAAGTGTGTCACTTTCTTCGATTTACTTACTAACTTTCAGTATAACAACTTCAATCAACTGTGCATCAACTACGCGAACGAAAAGATGCAGCAATTTTTCAACCATCACATGTTTATCATGGAGCAGGAGGAATACGAGCGCGAGGGCATCACGTGGACGTTTATCGATTTCGGCATGGACTTGCAGCCAACGATCGATCTGATCGAAAAGGTACCCTGGTATTGGGTCACCGTAGCAGATCACGAAACCGTAATCTAGTTAATGCACAGTTTTTTGTAAGCACTGATACTTTACGCAGCTATTAGCAAATTGAGCAAAGGCACCCGAAAGGTATTGTAGGATATGTCTTACAAACACACAACACTTTCCTCACCGTCAGCGTCACCCGAGTCTTGAGCCATGTGGACGTCAACGACTAACTTCGACTTGTTTCTCGCTTTAGCCTATGGGTATCTTGTCAATCCTTGAAGAAGAATCTATGTTCCCCAAGGCAACTGACAAGACCTTTGAGGAGAAGTTGAACAACAACCACTTGGGCAAGTCGCCCAACTTCTTGAAGCCCAAGCCACCAAAGCCTGGCTGCCAGGCGGCTAACTTCGCCATTGGCCATTATGCCGGCAACGTAAGTTTACACTTGGTTCCACTTGGAACCGTACTTAATGCAAGCTTCGGATACTGAATAGGTCGGCTACAACATCACTGGCTGGTTGGAGAAGAACAAGGATCCCTTGAACGACACTGTTGTCGACTTGTACAAGAAGGGTACCAACAAGCTGTTGTGTGAGATCTTCGCTGACCACCCTGGCCAGTCCGGTGGTGCTGCTGATGCTGGCGGCAAAGGTAACCCCAACGTATTCATTCGCAATCAAATCAACAACTCCGTTCTGTTACCATATCTCATATTTACTTTTACATTTACATAGGTGCTAAGAGAACCAAGGGTTCAGCCTTCCAAACCGTATCAAGTTTATACAAAGTAATCCTCACGAAAAAGTTTGCTTGTGAAATAGGACTAGCAGCAAATTTATACCCAACCTATACATCCTTTCGGCATTACGTGCATTCTACACCCCTTAGACGTTGACTTCCATGAAACCTTCTATCCGTGGCATTGATTAACTTGCGCTCATTGTTAAGCTTTATTCTTATATTTGTTGAATAGGTGGTCGTGGTAAGAAGGGTGGTGGTTTCGCCACTGTATCTTCTTCCTACAAGGTAGGTTTGAGCAATGTCTGAACCAATCTTAAATGTTGTACAAATACCATCTTTACATACAATTAATTTCACCATTAAATCTAGACAGCAATCTAGAGAGAATGATCACTGAATGATCGGAAATCAACCTCCTCACATAGCCGGATAGCAAGGGCCAATAACGGCAACGGCTAGTTCATTTTTTTGTTGAAATTTGATACTACAACGCATGTAGAACATTACCAATCAACACTTGGGACCAATAAGCAATTACGCTTCCCTGTCATTTTTTTTTTCAAAGTTATGCTGAAACCATGAAACTCTCAAAAACAAACAACCACCTTGAGACAATGTTTTGGGTTGTGACTAACAAGAAGTTTTTACAGCTAATATAAGCTTGTTTCGAACCTCCCGCTTGGGGTCTTTACATTGTCGCTTTAAGGAAGACTCCTGAGTGTGTGTTGATTAACCCCGTAACTCATACGTGTTACTTGGACACACCAGCTACGTGAATGTGATTTTAACTTTATTATGATTCTATAGGAACAATTGAACAACTTGATGACCACTCTGAGGTCCACTCAGCCTCACTTCGTACGTTGCATCATCCCCAACGAATTGAAGCAGCCTGGTGTCATCGACTCTCATCTTGTCATGCACCAGCTGACTTGCAACGGTGTACTTGAAGGTATCCGTATTTGCCGTAAAGGTTTCCCCAACAGGATGGTCTACTCCGACTTCAAGCTCCGGTGAGTTAATGCAAACACTCAACCACACTTACCACTTATTCAATCAACCAAGTCTTCAATGACTTAAATTCAATTCAATCCAAAGATGACCTAGTGATATTCTTTGATACTTAAACATTTTTCAACGATGGTAGTTACATGATCTTAGCTCCTGCTACCATGGCCAAAGAAAAAGATCCCAAAGAAGCAGCTAGAAAGTGTTTGGAGGAAGTAAAGTTAGATCCGGACAGCTATCGTGTGGGACACACAAAGGCAAGGGTTCACCGTTGACCCTAGTGCTCGTCTGACTCAAAACTCATAGCACACCCATCCACGAATATCTTGTCTTGCGTTCTTTCAGTGTTCTAAATCGTGTCTTACCTCCCCGGTAGTTTCGAGTACCCTCTTGTTATTTTTTCGTACCCCGTGTACACCTACGCGACCAAAGCATTTGCAACGCATCTTGAATGCACTTCACCGTTTTTGCCTTCTTGCATCAACCCTTGACGAATGTTGTGTTGTATAGTTACAAAATCTTGAACCCCGCTGCCGTTGCCAAAGAGTCCGATGAGAAGAAATGTGCTGGGTACATTTTGGACAACACTGGCTTGGACCCCGATAACTACCGCTTGGGTCACACCAAGGCATGTTTTCCTCCACCATTTTGATTGAGACTGTGTTTTGTGTTTTGGGACAAAAGGAAACGAACCCATACAGTTTTTTGTTCTCAGCCCTTTCTCAGACATTGGGGCTTTCTTTACCTAGATATTTATGATCACAGTCAACCATGTCAAACCATGAAATGTGATTAACCAGTTTTTGTTTCTGGTCGCATACTCCTCGGAAGGAACCGATACCAGGCGACTTTGTAATTAACTACATTCTAATTTAGTTCTAGTGTGATTTGTTTAACTTAACATGATTTCCTCGATTTGCCACACAAACAGATACAAAATTCTGGCAGCGAGTAAAATCAAGGAGGGCATGTCCCCCGAAAAGATTGCCCAAATTATCTTGGAAGAAGTTCAACTAGACCCAGAACAATACCGCATGGGTAAAACCAAGGTACATGAATAACCACAATCCACGACTTGCACAGCTTGCAAGTCGCCTATGTTTTGCTCGTTTTGATTCACCATCCCTCTAGCAGCATAATCACCAAGCCCACTCGCAAATGCTTCGGTCCTCTCGTTGTGCGTTGCTAACGACGTGTGCGTACCGCTCACATGGGCGCCGGCCATTTTCTAATATGCCACTTGCACGACGAACAGGTCTTCTTCCGCGCCGGTATTCTGGGTCAGATGGAGGAGCTCCGTGACGACAGGCTGGGCAAGATCGTCACCTGGATGCAATCCTGGGTCCGTGGTTACCTCTCCAGGAAGGAGTTCAAGCAGCTGCAGGAACAGCGTTTGGCCCTCCAGGTGTGCCAGAGGAACTTGCGCAAGTACCTCAAGCTCCGCACCTGGCCCTGGTACAAACTGTGGCAGAAGGTCAAGCCCCTCCTCAACGTCACCCGCATCGAGGATGAAATTGCCGTAAGTGGTCATTGCACGGAAGCACACGCTCGCTCGCCACGCGAAACGCCAAATTGGTAACACGCGTGCGAGCGCGCTTTTGCTGAATTTAGAAACGCGCTTCGAATAAATTCGATATCGTTTTTCTACTATAAATATCGTGTACATCAACATCGTCATCGACATAGCTTCGGCCTGCATGCAGCACCTGTCCGCGCAGATACCTTGGCACGCTGAGTAATCGCCATCGCTGCGCAATCTAGATCGTTATATTTATTTTTGAAAAATGTCAATTTACATGCTTGATCATCACCACGATCTCCCACTTTGGGGCGATCCGCTTTCCAAAATATTCATGCATGCGGCGCTCAATCGCCATCATTCATCCGGATTTATAAATAAATTAGTTTTGATGCGCCTTCCACGCTTTTCCGCTGGACTTCGAGCGTCGATCGACATCGGTTGGAACATGTTCAGTTCACATCTTAGATCGGTCGCATACGCAACACTTAGGCGTTTCGCGGTTGACCATTGATCAGTGATCAACTTCAACTCATATCGAAGCTCATATCAACTCATATTAACTTCAACTGAAATCAAATCAATTCGGGAATCAAATCATAATCGAATTCGAGAGAAAAACGAATCGAATTTTAATTCGAAATAATTGTCGCGAGTTTAAAGAACTGCATCAATATCAACATGGTTGACATGGACTACATTGATCCGAACGATACCTTACAGAAACTCGAAGAGAAGGCACAGAAGGCCACCGAAGCTTTGGAGCGCGAAACCAAAGCCAAGAAGGAATTGGAAGGTCTCTACGCCAAGCTCCTCGCCGAAAAGACTGACCTCTTGGGTATGCTGGAAGGCGAGAAGGGCTCTCTCTCCGAATTCCAAGAGAGGGCCAACAAATTGGCTGCCCAGAAGGGCGATCTGGAATCCCAACTCCAGGTAAGCAAACGGATCCGAATTCCGATCAAATTTACTTCAAATCGAAGCAAAAATAAACAAGTCTCGGAAAATAGATCGTGTTTATTTGGAAAAAACGATCGATGTAATGGGGTGTAGCGCAATGTATAAATCTGGTCTTTTCCTGTTATTGGATATTTGGAGATCCAAATACGGGGTTGGATATTTTGGTACAAGCTAATGACAGATTTATGCAGTGCTAATTGGAAATTGGCCAAAAAGATATTTTCAAATTAATGAGCGGGCATCCTGTATCACGATTACAAAAATAAATTCGCAATCTTTGATGATGCTCCATTTTATAGGAAACCCAAGACCGCCTGAGCCAGGAAGAAGACTCCCGCAACCAGCTCTTCCAACAGAAGAAGAAGTTGGAGCAGGAAATCTCCGGCTTCAAGAAAGACATCGAAGACCTCGAATTGAGCGTGCAGAAGTCCGAACAGGACAAGGCGACCAAGGACCACCAGATCCGCAACTTGAATGATGAAATCGCCCACCAGGATGAGCTCATCAACAAGCTGAACAAGGAGAAGAAGATGGCTGGCGAGAACAACCAGAAGGTTTCTGAGGAACTCCAGGCCGCCGAAGACAAAGTCAACCACTTGAACAAGGTGAAAGCCAAGTTGGAGCAGACCCTCGACGAGTTGGAAGACTCCCTGGAGCGCGAGAAGAAGCTGCGCGGCGATGTTGAGAAGTCCAAGAGGAAGGTTGAGGGTGACCTCAAGCTTACCCAGGAAGCCGTCGCCGACCTGGAACGCAACAAGAAGGAGTTGGAACAGACCATCCAGCGCAAGGACAAGGAAATTTCCTCTCTCACCGCCAAGTTGGAGGACGAACAGTCCGTTGTTGGCAAACTCCAGAAGCAGATCAAGGAACTGCAGGCCCGCATCGAGGAATTGGAAGAAGAGGTTGAAGCCGAGCGTCAAGCCCGCGCCAAGGCCGAGAAGCAACGCGCCGACCTTAGCCGCGAACTCGAGGAATTGGGTGAGCGTCTTGAGGAAGCCGGTGGTGCTACCTCCGCTCAAATTGAGCTCAACAAGAAGAGGGAAGCTGAATTGGCCAAGCTCCGCCGCGACTTGGAGGAATCCAACATCCAGCACGAGGGTACCTTGGCTAACTTGCGCAAGAAGCACAACGATGCCGTCTCCGAAATGGGTGAACAAATTGACCAATTGAACAAGCTGAAGGCTAAGTGAGTAATTGCAACCTAACCACGTCAAAACTACCAATGCTTATTGACCGCTTCTATTTCTCGCTTTTCATCACACAAAGGGCTGAGAGAGACCGTGCTAGTATTTACGTTGAACTGCAACAAACCCGCGGCGCTGTTGAAGCCGTGGGTCGTGAAAAGGTACATGTGGTCTTGGATTGCCACCCTGACAGTACCTGTGAATAAACCGCATGCACTTGCAATTATCCTGCATTTTGTCCATGTTAATCGATCGTATGCTACATGTTTGTTAATTGTTTCTTTCTTGCCATTCCATAATCTAGGGCTGAGAAGGAAAAGTCTCAATACTTCGGTGAACTCAATGACATGCGCGCTTCCGTCGACCACTTGGCTAACGAAAAGGTATAAAAATAAGCACAGCTGTATATTGTTTTCAGCGCTTCTGCTAGCTTTTTATTCTGACGACAGCTAAGTGGCTCGCAACATCAGATATGTGTTCTTCTAATATTTATTTGGTTTGCCATTAACAATATTATGCTTTCCGGAGTGTGGGTTACCAAACCGAAGATTTGGGTACTAAACTTTACCTGATTTCACCAGGCTGCCTGCGAAAAGATCTCCAAGCAATTGCAACAACAGCTTAACGACGTCCAGAGCAAACTCGATGAAACCAACCGCACCTTGAACGACTTCGATGCCGCCAAGAAGAAGCTCTCCATTGAGAACTCTGACCTCCTCCGCCAGCTTGAGGAAGCCGAATCCCAGGTGTCTCAATTGAGCAAGATCAAGGTTTCCCTGACCACCCAGTTGGAAGACACCAAGAGGTTGGCCGACGAAGAAGCCCGCGAACGTGCCACTCTGCTGGGTAAGTTCCGCAACTTGGAACACGACTTGGACAACATCCGCGAACAGGTCGAGGAGGAAGCCGAAGCCAAGGCTGACATCCAGAGGCAGTTGAGCAAGGCCAACGCCGAATCTCAATTGTGGAGGTCCAAGTACGAATCCGAGGGTGTTGCCCGCTCCGAGGAATTGGAGGAGGCCAAGAGGAAGTTGCAGGCCCGTCTTGCTGAAGCCGAGGAGACCATCGAATCTCTTAACCAGAAGGTGGTTGCCTTGGAGAAGACCAAGCAGCGCCTGTCCACCGAAGTCGAGGACTTGCAATTGGAAGTCGACCGTGCCACCGCTATTGCCAACGCTGCCGAGAAGAAACAGAAGGCCTTCGACAAGATCATTGGCGAATGGAAGCTGAAGGTTGATGACTTGGCCGCCGAATTGGATGCCAGCCAGAAGGAATGCCGCAACTACTCCACCGAATTGTTCAGACTGAAGGGCGCCTACGAGGAGGGCCAGGAACAATTGGAAGCCGTCCGCCGTGAGAACAAGAACTTGGCTGATGAAGTCAAGGACCTGCTTGACCAGATCGGCGAGGGTGGCCGCAACATTCACGAAATCGAGAAGGCCAGGAAGCGCTTGGAAGCCGAAAAGGACGAACTCCAGGCTGCTTTGGAAGAGGCTGAAGCCGCGTTGGAACAAGAAGAGAACAAGGTGCTCCGCAGCCAGTTGGAGCTGTCCCAAGTCCGCCAGGAAATCGACCGCCGCATTCAAGAGAAGGAGGAGGAATTCGAAAACACCCGCAAGAACCACCAGCGTGCCTTAGACTCCATGCAAGCTTCTCTGGAAGCCGAAGCCAAGGGTAAGGCTGAGGCCCTCCGCATGAAGAAGAAGTTGGAAGCTGACATCAATGAGCTTGAGATCGCCCTTGACCACGCCAACAAGGTAGGATCATATGAGCATACAAGGGATGAAAATGGGATATTTTATTGACGTTTATCTTTATTTTATTACAGGCTAACGCCGAGGCCCAAAAGACCATCAAGCGCTACCAGCAACAGCTCAAGGATACCCAGAGCGCTTTGGAGGAGGAACAGCGTGCCCGCGACGAGGCCCGCGAAGCCCTCGGCATCTCCGAGCGCCGTGCCAACGCCCTCCAGAACGAATTGGAGGAATCTCGCACTCTCCTCGAACAGGCCGACCGCGCTCGCCGCCAGGCCGAACAGGAATTGGGCGATGCTCACGAACAGTTGAACGACCTGTCCGCCCAGAACTCCTCCATCTCCGCCGCCAAGAGGAAACTCGAGGCTGAACTCCAGACCCTCCACTCCGACCTGGACGAGCTTCTGAACGAAGCCAAGAACTCCGAAGAGAAGGCCAAGAAGGCGATGGTTGACGCCGCTCGTCTCGCCGATGAGCTCCGCGCCGAACAAGACCACGCCCAGACCCAGGAGAAACTCCGCAAGGCCCTCGAAACCCAGATCAAGGACCTCCAGGTCCGCTTGGACGAAGCCGAAGCCAACGCCCTCAAGGGTGGCAAGAAGGCGATCGCCAAGTTGGAACAGCGCGTCCGCGAGCTGGAGAACGAATTGGACGGCGAACAGAGGAGACACGCCGATGCCCAGAAGAACCTCAGGAAGTCTGAGCGCCGCATCAAGGAGTTGAGCTTCCAGGCCGAGGAAGACCGCAAGAACCACGAACGCATGCAGGACCTCGTCGACAAACTGCAACAGAAGATCAAGACCTACAAGAGGCAGATTGAGGAAGCCGAGGAGATCGCCGCCCTCAACTTGGCCAAGTTCCGCAAGGCCCAGCAGGAATTGGAAGAAGCCGAAGAACGCGCCGACCTCGCCGAACAAGCCATCTCCAAGTTCCGCGCGAAGGGACGTGCCGGTTCCCAAGCCAGAGCAGGCAGCCCTGTGGTGAGTACTGACACTACTACTACTTTTCACACTACAACATCTTCCATTCTTCTCTGATCCATTGCTCAATTCACTCACGTTGAACATCTAACAACACGTCCCACTCACGTCCCCCTACCACCGGACAAGTCTCCACTCCACACATGCGATTCATGATGTCTCATCATCGCCTCTTCTCTTTATTTTTATAGCAACGCAAGCCTTTGGCGGCGTTAGAGTAACAACTTTCAAAGATCAGTAAGTGAGGGTTTGCTAAAAGAACATCCCCTCGTTTGTGCTGTCAGATGCCACAATAATTTATTGAAGTGAATACGTTTAACACAGCTGAATGTTCGGAGAGATGTTTTTCGATTAATTGTTTTGTACCCTTGACGAGAGCCTGTTTATTTTGATACTGAGCAAGCGACAAAGTTTGAGAAGCTAGCTGGAAGGACGCTAGTGATAGATCAATGCCAAGTCGATTGTCACATCAAATTGTTTTGAATCCCCTGTGGCGGCTTACCCTTCATTCCAACGCTGATCCGATGTTGACTAATAGCTGCTTATTTTTACAGCCACGATCCCGCCCACACATGGACGGCATGACCTTTCCACCCAGGTTCGACCTTGCCCCCGAAATGGACATGTAAATAGTAACATCTCCGCGCCGTGTTAACATCATTCGATCATTCACCCAAAAATCCTAAACCAAATTCAATGTATTATAATTTATTTATTGATTCGTCAGCTGAAATTGGCCTAACACGGGGCAGCACACGTTCATTTCTGCGGCGCAAGCACGCATAAAATAAATCAAACAAAGCAAATTTCTTTTTTCTATTTCTCATTTTTTGAATTATTATTGATTATAATTTTTAATTTATTCATTCGTTTTTTGGTTTAATCGGTTTTTCCTTTAATCGGCCATCATAAATCAATTTGATCGTTGTACATTAATTTATAATTAATATTAATTACTTGATTATTATTCCGAACGCCATATATTGAAAAACGCGAGAATAGTAAAGATCCCTAGCGTGTGCGCATGTAACTTTCGGCCTCCGCCGCCCGACGATGTTCGCAGCGGGCTGTTTTGCCGGGGGGACGGCAACACTAGTTCGAAAGAGACACGTACCCACCAACCATAGCAATATGACCGAACGACCAGCCTTCCGGAAGCACGCCTGACCACGGCCAGCGCGAGCACGCGCGCCGAAAGCTACCTGCCACCGAACAAAGAACAACCGAATAGAACGAATGTGATCGATGTAACAGAATTGTAATTAATTAACAACGGACAATTACAAATTAATAATAATGCCATTTCTATTCTATCTACTATTATCCTAGAATTACGTTATAGTTATATGTGTGACAGAAATGTATATGGCTTAAGTTTACAAATAAAAACAAGTTATATCTCGTTTAAAACAAACTTTATTTTATTCTTAACCAAAAGTCGTTTATATATTTGCAAAACAATAGGAATACCTGAAGGTTGAAGAGTATCTACTCTCTGATTATAGCAAAAGTGTCTTCTATATTTACAGAAACAAAATTAGATCTCCTTCAATCATGTTGATATAAGATCAACATGATTGAAGGAGTTGAAATAGAAAACCTGATGATCGTCATCTCTGTAAACACATCGAAAGCATTTACAGAACAATAGGGTTGGACACTCACACTTCCAGATGATTGAAGAACCTGTAAACATGGAGATCTTCATCTCTCTGGAGATTATTAAACTACATTAATATAATTATTTTTGTTACAATAGGGAACTCCCTACACTGTATGACTACTGCTAAGGATCGACTAGTGCATGCTATTAATTGGTTGGGTCATTAAGTCAAAGTAGTAGTGTGAACATATAATCATTATAGGATAATAAGGCTGTGTTAGTATTACCCCGGAGAGTTTATGGAAGGATGGGCTATTTTCGCATTAATATTATGCTGATCATACAGGCTTGTCATAGTTTAGCATGATAAAATCATTCAGGGAATTAGGAGCCCAACCCTTCACTGCTCCTCCCAAATTGCAAACATCTATATAACAAGAGTGTAACGCTACAAAGTATTAGTAGTGTCAGCATGGATGACCAGCATGTTGGTGATCATTCCCAGGATTGTGGTGAAAGTGAAAGAGTACCCAAGCAAAGACGGAAGAGGCCGGGTTTTATTAGGAACTTAAACAGCTATGTTACGGAATATACGGAGAACACCAGCCTACATGGTGTGCGATATTTGGGAGAAAATCGAAGAAGTCTTTTTGAAAAGTACATTTGAACGGTTTGTCCGATTTGTTACTAATTCTCTATCATTATTAGATTTTGGTGGGTCGTTTTCTTTCTGGCATCATTGTACTTCTGCATACATTTAATTTTAAAAACCTACGAGAAATGGAACAATAGTCCTGTCATCGTGACATTTGCGCAGGCTCCCACTCCGGTTTGGGATATACCATTTCCTGCGATTACTATTTGTCCTCAGACGAAAAGCCTCCAACGCTCTTTCAATTATACATATTACTACCACAAATCCAAGGAGAAGAATAACAATATGACAGCAGAAGAGTACGTTTGAAGGTATACACAGGTTTAGTGCTAACTTCAGATGGGTTCTAGATGGAAAAATTATGCGGACGCCTCACTCGTATGTCTCAACCATCTGTACACAACCGGAAACGACACCACCAACTACAACATTGTGGACTATTTTGAAACCATCGCTCCACAGCGTCCCATTTTGTTGTGGATTTGCATGTGGGTCAACGAGAACGCCACTTGCGACTCGTTGTTCACACCGGTGCTTACGGAAGAGGGCATCTGTTACACATCGAACATGCTGGACCGAGATGAGATCTTTACGAACGAGGTGTACCACAACAAGAAATATATGCAGAACGGCGAGGATTCTAAAGGCTGGAATTTGGAAGACGGTTACCCTGACGGTATAGGATTGGATGCCTATCCGAGAAGGGCAATGTCAGCAGGTCAAGTAGCTGGCATGATAATTGTCCTAAGAGGTTTTGACCACAACGACGACTACATCTGCAATGGGCCCATACAAGGTTACAAGGTAATCTTGTTCTTGGGTAGTAGTACTTAGACGGCAAGAAATCCCGTTGTTGTATTTACAGATTCTTTTACATCATCCCTCTGAAATACCACGTGTGTCCTCCCAGTTTTTCTTGATACCGCCCAACTCGGATATTGTGGTGAACGTTAAGCCTGAGATGATTGGCACCTCCAAGAACCTGCGTCATTATACACCTCAACAGAGGCAGTGCTACTTCAGTGACGAACGAGACCTGGCATTCTACAAGCAGTACACTCAACAGAATTGTCAAATGGAATGCCTTACAAACTACACCCGGTCAGCTTGTAACTGTGTAGCATACTACATGCCACGTAAGTATCACAGATAGTGGTACTTCAATTGGACATTACCAGATCTTTCCTCCAATGGTTGATTCCATGTTGCATATATTACAATGTTTCTACTAGAAATTTTCTAATAGATCCTGATAGTAAATAGACATTTATTATACAGACGATGAGAACACTCCAATATGTGCCAACGCAAAGCTGCTCTGTATGAAGAATGTTAGAGGTAAATCACTACAATAGGAATCTCGAAAACGTAACTAATTTCTTTTCACAAGATGGCATGGTTGAGAAAGAAGTAAGCCAGAGTTTCGACCGTGACCCTTCCTCTAGCGCAGAAGGCGAAGTCAAATGCGATTGCCTGCCAGCCTGTACGTCCCTGACTTACGGCTTTGAATACTCCAAGACAATTTTTCAATGGCCCGAGATGTTCGAATCGTTCGAAATGGACCGCAACGAGATACCCGGGTAGGTCCCACTCCGCGATTGCCGCTTTGGCATGTCGTTCCATAATTTCTCTAATTAATTTCTAGATTGCACGTCACCCGTATGACCGTGTTCT
>JAODGA020035228.1:0-11631 GCA_027574885.2 Drusilla canaliculata | reverse complement strand
GGTTTCTTGACACAGGGTAGAGTATATAGATTATACAAAGTAAGAACTGAGCACATAACATAAACAAAAATTTACAATTTTCGAGGCTGTTGTTGATATTTTGTTATAACTGTAAATCGTCGTTTGACTTTTTGAAGTTATGATGCATGTCCGGCAATTGGGTTCATCAGCGTTCAGAACAAACTTGCGTTGCGTGTAGCGTATTGGCGTTTACATGTATTTGAATAAAAGCGTTACAATACAAGCGTTACTACTAGAAGATACGCAACGCAAGTCCGGTTTGAACATACACATTCCACTTGGATATAAATTAATACCAATCCATGGAGAATCGTGGAGATTCGTGAAGAATCGTCGCGATTTGACCAATCACTATTTGATTTTATTTTTATCCTTACTAGTTTTGATAATTACTTTATTTTGCATTAATTTGGATGTGTATCGTCACTTGTTAACATAAATAGGCGTTATTACATTGTTTATTGTCGAGCTATACGTCACTTTCGGGCAAGGTATGCAAAATAATAATTTGCTTTAATTATTTTCAAAACTTTGCTTTGACAAAATCAACGAAATATAATTGAAATTTTGAGAACATAGTTATAAAAACGATTCTATTCCGTGATACAAGAGCGTGCAACTGTTTAGGAATGTTATGTCTGCATGACTTATAACTCAAAAATGAGTTGATCGATTTTTGTTTCAATTGTCATTGCTAAGTGTTGTATTAAAACATAAAACAATGTAGTAAGACTGTAATTATAAATTATCTAAGCGGTTTGTTTTCTAGGTGTCATTATGTTGAAACCAAATGATTTATAATCAATCAACCATAAATTTACAATCGGGTTCTATCTGTTTTTGATGCAAAAAAAAACTTGACGTTCACGCCAACGAACACGAATATACAATTTTTTTTTTATAGTCGTACAATGCTTAGTTGAGAGTTTAATTTTATAATTTCTGTAGAGTTAAATTTAGAAATAACAAAGAATTCAACATGATATTTTAAAGGAAATCTATATTTATACAATTTGTCAGTTTTTAGTGGATACATGGTGCTATATTTCATATTCTTTGAATTTTTGCGTAAATATTTGGAATACAATTTGCATTATAATTTGGAATACAATGTATACACATATGATGATGATTATTATTACATAATTAAGTTAGCATCAAGTAAAGTTATTTGAGTTTTGCTTGCTTTTACGCACTACTCTATGGCAGCTTCCCCGTGATGAATTTTTATGACCGAGTATACATAAAATATTGGAGTTGCATTAGGTTGATGTGGATCAAATATATTGCGGAAGATTTCAATGCCTTGTATTGCAAAAATGAAACTGTTACAGTGATTAATGGATTAATACTCGTTTTCTTTCCTTTTTGAGATGGAAATTTTGGATGGCATTTGCAATGCGTATATAGAACATTTCTATAGACATACAATGTATGTTTGACTTTATGTTTTATTTTAAGATTTGTTATTGGGACTTATAAATAGGAAAGAATGAAGCATTACATTTTATATATTTTTGGATGGTTGGTTTTTAGTCATATTTAGTTATATATAAATGCTTCGTCATTTTACAGTGAAATTTGGTATGCAATCTCAAATAAAATAATTTAGGTCAATTTTCTTCAATTTTTAGCGTGAATTGGTGCAAATTTACACAATTTTAATATTTTTCAGAATTATATTTAAGTTCAATGTACACAGGTACTGTGTTACAAAAGTTACAAATATATAAATGTTTTAAGCAAGTTTTTTAAGATTATGATTAATTAGGGTGGCAAAAAAGAACAAAAATATATAGTTACTAATCTGTCTCGATTTAACAAGATATAGTTAATTTTACTAAACTTTAGATCAAATTTTTGTAAAATTTACAAAGGATTACAAATTATTAACAAAAAACTGCGTTTCCACCTAATACAAGAAATTCCACACAAAATATTAAAAATCTCAACAAACTACCTACAATTTCCGCAACAACAAATATGATATTAAACCAACCATTAGTGAGATAATGATGAAACAATTTACTTCCATTAATTGACATTTCAAAGAACCCTAGAATTAAATCGCTACGACAAGTTGTTATTGATAATCAATTTACTCATAAATAGCACATGATAAAGCTATTTATACAGGATCCTATTTACAAGTTCAACATAATTTTAATCATATCTATTCAATTCTTTCAATAAAGGCAATTCCGAATTATCGTAACCGTAAACAACTAAAATCACTTCATTGCAATGTTGTGAAAAGTGACCTTAAATGCTAATCATGTTGTTTTTATTCAGATGCCAAACCGAAAAACAAGATCGGTTGTGATAATCTATGACTAAATGTTCGTATCCAACCGGCTTGTAATGTGATAAAATGTGTACTTGGCAATAGCAATTGCCTTAGAGTGTGAGAATTACACATCGCAAGTTGCCAATGGGCATTCGCTTATTTCTCGTCGAGTGCGCGGTGGTGATTTTGTTAGTAGGCGCTCGCTAACTAATGTTATATCGCACGGTTGACCTTATTATCGCTTCATTAGTGCTGGCATTGGACTTCATCCGCACATGCACACACATTCGCATTGCGGTGGCAAATATGCCCAATTTTAACCGCACAAAAACTCGAAATAACGCAAAACACACATAGAAAACGCCAGCACTCAACGGCTCAGCTGTGGGTGACAAAAACTGTCGAATCATATGATTTGGTGTGATATAGTAAGAGATAATCTAAAGTAACGCATTAACGAATCACTGCGCGCGCCAAGTCTGCACTTTAATTGCATTTTAATACCTGTTATGCGGAATAATACGAAATTTATGCTAATTATGCTGGAGATTGGGACAAGGAAGTATCATTAATGCATGGTTACTGCCACCGCGTTATTTTGTGTGCTAATTAACGTCTGGTGGACTTATAAAGTCGCTTAAATGCTTAATGATTGTTTAACGCGCGTGTGCGGCTTGCGGCGATAGCAAAACCGGAATTTCTAATATTTATTTTAAAATATTGGTGTATCAAAAAGATAATAGACTGCTAACTCTGTACCGTTAAGAAAATGTCTTTGTACAATTTATCTTACACTTAGCGAAAGCAATTTGAACGAATCATAAAAATTGGTCTATCCGTTCTTGAGTTATGATAGTTCTTACAGACAAGTCGTCGAGTTTAATAGTTGAATTTAAAACAATTAAAGCACACTATTTATTATAACTCATTCTATTTTTA
Source organism: Drusilla canaliculata (assembly GCA_027574885.2). Lineage (NCBI taxonomy): Eukaryota > Metazoa > Arthropoda > Insecta > Coleoptera > Staphylinidae > Drusilla > Drusilla canaliculata. Next base: position 8,384 of record JAODGA020035228.1, on the reverse strand, counting down.
TTTGTTCCTTTCTCCTCACAATTGCAAACACAAGGAAGAAAATACTTATTCAAATTGGTGCAAACTTTTTAAGTCTAAGAACATGACTTAAAAAGTTTGCATACATTTCCCTATCATACATATCTATGGTTTTATAGTAATAATAATGAAGAATTATAAAAAACTTATCAGGATATGTAAAATTTAAGAGAATTGTGAAACCGGCAAATATTTTTGTAACTATAGTAAAATTTACTGCAAGACAAAAAAAAATTAATTTATAGATTTTTCTGAATTTTCTGAAAACTCACAGAAAAATTACCCCATAAAGAAATAAAATGACAAAACGGCCATATTTTGCGTTTGCCTTATTAGTACGAGTATAATTTACCATGTTTATTTGTATTAAGATGTTATAAGTTGATTTAAATAAAAAAAATCGAACGTTTAGCAGCAATGTTGTTAGAACCATACATAAACTTAAAGAACTTAATCGATACATATAGTTTTAAACTAACTCTGAGATAAATGGTTTTGATTTAAACTACTTGGTTTTACTGCACTGTTCTAAAACTGATTGCATAAAAACAAAATAGCTATTAACAAAAAAAGGGTATTAAAATAAGAATATTAACAGCAATGCATCTAAAATAAAACATAACCTCGAAAATAATAACATATAAATATTTTAATAACCTAAATAACAAAATTAAACGTTTGATAAATTATTTTAATTTAAACCACTAAGTTTTTCTTTATCGTTTGAGAACGGATAGAATGGAAGTAAAACCGCGATTAACAAAATAAACTTCTAATAATTTTCTCTAAACTATAATTACTTCAATATTAATATTATGCAAGAACACTTAACATTCTGGCAATACGTTCATAAATTATGCATTCAAATCTCCTAACAATAGATAAAATCTTAAAAACAATCATAAATTAAAATCTGATTTTAGTTTTTTGGTTTAACTACTTAACTCAACTTCCCAGTCTTCTATTGAAAAATGATTTTTAGAAACAATTAATCATTCATGTGTTACCTGTTTGTTTACTGTGGGACTTTCCCCTTCAGATTCACCATTTACATGCTTATCACCTTCCTGCAGCTTTTGCTGACTGTCATCGCCGACTTCCGCCTCGAGATCCTCGTCAATGCTAATATCGCTTCCCGACGCACTCGCACTCGAACTGTTATGGTTATACTTCTTCTTCAGGTGCGCGTTAATATGATCCTGACTGTAACCATCGGTATCCTTACAAATCACACCCGGTACTGCCGCACTCTTATTATTGTTGAGCTCCAAATCGGAGCGTTTGAGAGGCAATCGCCGCAAATTGGGCACTGGCATACCGCTTGCAATTTCATTCATTTTTCAATTGTTTCCAGAAGACAATTGATGGACGCACGCGATGACTAACGTTCGAAATGAACTGATCAACACTGCACACACATGTTCGTTGGTGTCTTTTTCTTGATTCGAATCGGTTGAAACTGCTTTAATTTCGCACGAACGTCGCGATCCAATTTGTGGCAGTTCTTACGTACGAGATTGGATCAATTGGTTCGTATTTAATTGTTCTCGTATTCAATTGGAGCGCGTGGCGCTGCGTGCGCGCATCTACGATTTTATTTGCGCACTGAGTTGCTGTTCTTACGAAGCGGGTATAAGATCAAGTGTATTCAAGGCATTGCTGGATTTGCTGGGAAGTGGAAGAGCGCAAAACTGCGTAAAATTGTAGCTCATTTGCCCACGCAGACCGAGTGAGTATACCGTGGTGGTTTGAAAGTCGCGACGTAACTGACGAAAAGCAACGACGAGGCGTGTAATTAAGTACTCGTTGACTACTAGCGCTACCTGAGTTTGTAACTCATGCGGAAAGGTCTAATTCCGTAAAAATTACAGCGTCACATACCGGACATTTCCCACCGTGCAAATCAAACATGCGCACGTCATTGTTTACGTCATTATTGGGGCATTTGGTGTGGCCATGTCGTCGTGAAGAAAAACAATTGAAAAGGAATTTTAATCATGCGATAATATAGAAAATCCAAACTTGTTTGGAAATTAAACTGTTCCGGTTTTACCAAAAACATTGACGGTAATAGTATTAAGGAAAATATTATTAACTTTTGAACTTTTTTACAACGACATATTTTATCAATTTTCCTCTGTAACCACTGTAACCATGTACATACATTATACCAGATTACGCACCAATCTGTGTAATCTAATGAACGCTTTGTGAAGTTGAACTCATTCACTTACTCACTCACCCAGCTCTGATCATTTTCGATCGATGTCGGGCCGGAAAAAAAGCGATCTAAAAATAGGTACTTTAATATGCTTATATACGCATTAAATGCGTTTCGCAATGTCCAAGCCTCCTAGAAACACTCTACACTTCTAAAGAGTTTCGTCGAAATCAGTTCAGTCAAAATAAGTCGAAATAGAAATAATTTATTGCCATAAAAATATAGCCATAATTACAATATCAATTTAAATTTTACAAACTCAGAATGACTGTGAAAGTAATTACGTGCCATTAATGGTAATTTCATGTAATTACCGTCTACAGTTGTTGTGGTTAGTATAATGAGCAGCAAAGATTTCTCAGGTTATTCTCTATTTATACAAAGTTACGGGCATTGTATGCTTAGATGACAATAACTAAGTTGTCATTGTAATATTTCCGATTGTCTCCAACACGCAAAGTATAAACAAATTAGTCGTATTATGCATAGACGGAGTATTGTGTTTATGTCATTGTCATGTTTCCACAAGCTTCACCTTTACCTTCCGACTTTGAAATGATAACACATTTTTTTGTGCTTAAGTGGGGAATTTCCGTTTCCGTTTGAAAATATTGTATTCTTTATATTTTCTCAAAGTATTGTTTCCTTGTATATGTTTTGTTGGAAAGTTTTTTGAATGTCAATATTGTTTAAAACTTTTTTGCAGTAATAATTAAGTAACTCAAGTATGTCTATTGCATGTAATTATGTTTTGTAATTTGTTGTCTAATACTGAATCTGAAATTATAGGTTGCTATTAATATTTATTACCTATTTATTATCTACAATTTATTTTCAACTTGAAGTCAGTTGTAATGTTTTATCTTTACATAACAATCTCTACATATTTGAACGTCATAAACAATACAGAACATGATGTGTTAGTTTTGTTAGCATATTCATTTTTTGTTAAACTTTGGTATATAAATGTTTATAGGTTTGGAAAAAAACATATGCTCTTGATTGCGATTGAAATTAATATAGAACAAAATGTCACAGATTCTGATATGTACACGATTTAAATCATACATCAAACGACGAGAAACAGTGAAGAAAGGTATGGGGCGGAGTTTGTTTTTGTGGGCGTGGCTTGCAAAAAGTTTAACCGGTTCAAGCATAAAAAAAGATAGTTACTTTATCTTTTACAAGTTGACCTGCATTTTTAAAAGTCTATTTAAATTTTTTAAAGATGTTTTTGCGTTTCTAAGTTAAGTGATTGGAATGTACACAAAGAAATGTCAATTCTGAATCTATTCTATGTTATACGTTTTCTTAAATAACGTTCATTATTTACAGCTGCAAGAAAATATACGAGAATGTGCAATATATACAATAAAACGAGATTTAATGGGAATTATGCTTTTTATGAGTTTAAACACGCTAAACATTTATTTAGATTGAGTTAGATTCTACAAATATGCAAAAAACGCTGAATTACATGTGCTGCGTCAAATTATAAACAATCTATGAGCTAGAACTATATAAGCATTTTGTACAATTTTAATATGATATTTATCCACTTGTAGAAGTGTGCTGGTTGTGGTGAGTTTCCAGCTTCAATTGAACAGACATCTGCATCTGTGCAAACTCTAGGTTAAATAAATACCTAGAAATAACTTTTAAATAGTGAGTGTAAATATTTAAATTCGACATCTATGTTTAATCAATCATGGAAAACACATAATTTTTTTAAGTGCTTAAGTAATACAAATATGTGTTGACATCTCACGGAAAAAAGTGAAACTGTATGATGCTTGAAGTGTAGTTTTCTAAAGTTTTTTATTTGGTTTGACTAAATTCTAAGAATGTTAGATGGCAACATATATATGAACTATTTTCATTTTAATAAGTTTTATATATTTTTGATTAAAATGTCAAACCTGTTTATTTACATTATGGAGTTAGCTACTTAAGTGTTGATAAACAAACTTAAATTGTTTATTTTATTACTGCAAACTTGCCAAGTTAAAGTTTTTTTTAATAAAGGTTTTAAAGGAAAATTCGCAATTTTCCTCTTTGCAATCTCAAATATTCTTGGTATTAATTTGAAATTCTTAAATTCCGATTTCTTTTTTAACCGTTTTTTAAATTAACAAGACCAATTACTGAACTATTAAGTCCTATTTCGTTTTTTTAGTTGTTTTCCGGTTCTATTTTCCAGCTATCCATCCTGTTTATAATACAGTAATTTATTATAGATCAGCTGAAAATCGACTTTTGTAATAAAAACAAATAAGACAGGATTTGAATTGTTAAGATGCAAAATTTATTTTAATCATTTAAACACGAAATCAAAAACATCATAGCATAAAGTCGTCATCAATAAGGTAACAAAATTTGAAATATTTAAGTACGAGCAGTTGGCCTGACGGTTCTGTCGTTGAAACGGATAGTGCAATCCTGTACTCGCATGTTAGGGGTGAGGAATTGTTGCAAAGTATCAACACCATCTCGTGGCATCCTGTCGAATGGATAACCCATAGAACGCCTATCCGGGTAGAGTTTGTCCTTGATGCCACAGTACGACTCGGCATCATTGCAGAATCCATCAACCGACTGGTTGATGCGGTCGTCTTCGTAGTTGGAAATCATGACGAACAGTTGAGCGGTGAATCCTTCGGGAGCACCCTTAGGGATGAGCAAATGTGCTGGCCAACCGCAACCGCAGAAGTTGAACTGGGCAAGTTGTTCTCCGCCTGTTGGGCGGTTGTTGTCCAAGTTGCGGAAGGTACGCTCGAATGGAATAGTAACCGTTGATTGGCTGGAGTTACGAGTAACGGTGTTCATTCCTTGTTTCACTGAAAATGGAGCATAATAATTATTGAGTATATTTAAAGTTTGTAAGAACTAAAACACTTACAGTTCACACGGAATTTGTCCAATTCAATGAAAAGTCCCTTCTGGTCACGGAACAGCCATGGGTTGCCCCTCTCGTCGAATTTAGGTGCCATGAAGATACGGCATGTGCCCATTCCTGCCTGTCCTTGGTTGTTCACGGTGATGTTGTAGACGAATGGTTGGTGTTGCAAATGGGTGAATCGGGCGAAGACAGCACCACGTGGCTGGAAGTCCATACCACGAGACAGATCAATATCGGATTGTTGCCAGAAGGTATTGATCACATTCGCGCTGCCACCACGGACAGACACTTCAATCTTCTGGACAGTAACGCCAGGGTAGTTCAACTGGGCAACTGTGTATCTTGGTAGAGTAGCCTTGTAGTCCTGGAAGAGGTTGTCGATATACGCATGCCAGCGGTAGAAGATTGGATCACGCATGGCAGTGGCAGAATCACCCATCACACCAAAGGATTCCAGATGGCGATGATCAGGGTCGTGGATATACGAAACAAAGACGTGGCCCATGTTGTGGATGTCTCCATAGAAAGTGCGGTTAGGCGAGAGAATACTAGCTTCGACAATGTTGCCCAACGTGTCGATACCTTCATTTTCAGTCAGCGGAATCTGCTGTCCGTTTTCACCAGTCACAAAACCTGAGTGAATTGCGGCGTAAATGCGGTCCCTCCAGCGCACCATATCATCGACATCAACCTTGATTTGATCAACTTCACGGTTAAGATTGGTGATTATCTGGTTGGCTACACGAGAAGGCCATGCTCGGGATGCTACCAAACTGTCAAGTTTCGGGAAGTATGCTTCGTTGATCGGTGCTTTCCAATCGGTCCAGCGCTCAACACGCTTCATCTTATTGCACAAACGCTCGAAGTTGTAGCGAGCAATGATCTGCTGATGCATGTAGTAGAAGAGTTCACCACGACGATTCTTATCTACAATCACACGGGCTGCTTCGAAGGGGTACACCAGATGCCAATGCCAATGATGGAGGTTGAGACCCAAATCCTCACGGAAGTAGGCAAGACGATGTTCAAAGTCAAGATCAGATGCAGTGTAGTCGCGGGGAATTTCAATGGGTTGCTAGAGACACACATTGCAATTAAATAACGGTCTGCAGTAATCGATAGTAAACTTACTCTGTTTCCTGAGGGGATTGCAGCCTCTTCACGAGCACGTGCAAAAACGCGGCTGTCCACATACTTGTCAGGGAAGACAGACACAAAGCTGGGAAGGTCCAAGTCCTGGGTGTCCTTACGATGCAAGAGAGCCACCGAAAGGGCGTAGTTGAACAGATAGGGATTGACACGATCACGGGCATAAACAGCAATCGATTGCAACTCGTCAACGTTGCGCATTGCCAAGAAGATGTCAATTAGGCGGCCCGCCAACTTCCTGTGCTTGGGAATGAACAGGGAGAAGTTGTCTTGCCTCTTGAGGTCTAGAATCTCGCCTAGGGGTGGAAGAGAAATTTCCGTCACCGGAATCTTGTTTCCTTCGTCATCATCGCCGAACCGGCTCACAATTTCCGCACCAATGGGTTGGTAACGCTCCGGCTATATTACAAGAATATAATCCATTTGTGTTATTAATATATTTGTTTCAAAAACTTACCAAAAAGCTCTGGGGAACATCGAATCGATGGCTAACATCAGCTGCATCTTTCTTGGTCCGGAACAAAGGCTCCTGGGGACGATCGAACATCAACAGAAGATTCTTCTTCTTGTCTTCCATTTTTAGAAGTTTTGGGGTTTGAGAGTTGGGAAAGTGGCGACTAGGTCTGCTTGATGACAGTTGAATAACTGATGCCAATTCTGGTAAATTTCAGCGTATTTATATGAAAATAACTGATAATCGTAGACATATTACTCGTATAGGGAAAGGATGTTGGTGGTTGCGATTAAATTGTTTGTCAAGTTATTTTATCGTCTTTTGAAAGTCCCGAGGCCTAAGTTTTAGCTACTTGGAGTTCCTGTTTATTACAAATACGAAAATTTGCCACAAGAATACTGATAGCTACTATGTAATTGAAAGAATGTTGTTTGGCGCTTTATTGATAAGGTATCAAGTTTTCGGTGTATTAACCGGATATTGTGGCAGTTCTAAAGGCAGAAATTCCACATGTTGAGTTTATTTATACATTATCAAAATATGAAAATCAACTCGTTTAAGAAGAGAATTATTCGATTATAAAAGAAAATTTGCTGAAAATTGCAATTTCATCATCTTTCATTATCGGAACATTTGTATATCACCAAAGTACTTTCATTGAGACACACAATAAAAAGATAACATATTGCATTATATTCGCAGGTTATATAATAGAAAACATCAATGTATTGATGTTTTTAACAGTATTACAAAGCATCCAATCATCCAATAAAGCTAATTGAATTAAATCCCAACTAGAGGAGGTTCAGAGAACTGTCATGGGAATACGCCGCTGTAATATCGGCTAGTTGTGGTCGCACCCCGGCAATGAATTCACACACGACGGTGACAAGGTGGGTGCATATTTTTCCATTTTTTTCTTTGTCCTCTCAATTTTTGTAATTGACCATGAAATGTAAACTGGCTTTGACCGTATGAGAGTATTCCTATGTTTACTCGCGTGGAATAGAACACACGTGTTATGAGATGACTCAACACAAAAGGATAATTTCATAATTGCTTAGCTTTAGAAATAATTGGCAATGGTAGCCGCTGACCTGTGAATTTGTTTGCTCTTGAAAATAGACGGTATTCTATTTAAATTCATTATGTAATTTAATAAAAAAAACCTGTATAGTTTTATCGATTGATATATTATTGGTAATTTTGTATACGTTGAGTAAGATTAGTTTTTAGGCTTTAAATATCAATTGCAATAGAGATTTTAATTAAAATTGAGAATTATTGGAATCAAATTTTGTTTCTATTTAATTAGTCAGCGCAATAATATATTAGTCACGTCACTGAGAAGGTCAATCAATTAAGATCTAGGCTACTTAATTTGTTAATGAATAAATAATTATTTTGTTAATGGCTTGTAGTCATGCAATTTGAAATAAAAACAAAACGAGAAACTAATCATTGGTTTGGTTTTACTGTTACATCAAATTAAGTTTCAGTAAATTGTGCGATATTTTTATTCTTTAAATGATACTTTTAAGTTTAGTAAACAATTATGGAGTAGTACCTATACAATAATAAATTATTGTAAATTATTGTTTTCGTTGTTGTTTCATCTGAAGTTTAACTAATTAAAATATTCT
>JAODGA020035154.1:0-12807 GCA_027574885.2 Drusilla canaliculata | reverse complement strand
GTGTCTTTTCTTGTCTATTTCACTCTCTGGATAAGTGTCAACAGTTAGCAGTATCAAAAAATATAATGCAATATCAGATGTTTGTAGTTTTTTTTGTCTTTTTCTAATTGCTCTCCGTTTTACGCAAATTCAAAACGTATTCTTATCAACATGTTTACTGTGAAATTTGCATACCATCTATGGCATAACATATCCATGACATAGATGGTATGTAAATTATACAAATATAAATATTATTTACTTTAAATGTTCTTATTTTAGTTTGTTATAGATTCAAAAAGAAAATGGTTTTCATATTTTTACGGTTTCTTTATACTAGTTTGTTCCCAAAATCATTATAAACTGTTTGTAAATAAAATTAGAACCGTTTGATGGCATCCATTTTTAAAGTAAATGTAAATTCAAAGAAATAATATCAACTTTTTTTGGCAATTTAAAAAGAAAAATGTTTAACTTGATTATTAGGTAAAAATTTGAAAATGTAAGATCATCAAACTAATTATTAACTAATTTAAGTTGTTTCTTTCCATTTAAGAAAAAATAAATAAAAATAGTAAAAATAGTAAGAATACTGATTATTAAACAATCAAGCTCTTGTAACATGCAATATTTTTGCCATTTATTAAAAAATTTAAATTTGCATAAAATGATAATTATCAGTTTTGATTAGTATTTCCTTATTTGATTTATTTTAAAAAGAACATATTGTAATTTGAACATAATGGACTGATGATAGACCTCCTATAACTAAAAGTCACAAAAAAAAACACTTTGGGTTTAGCTATTATTAAATAAAATTTTACCACAAAATAAATAAACGATTAATTAGTTCTGCAATCTTATATAAAATTTCCGTAAAATGTTTCTTGGTTTTTTATACCAATCTACACCGCTGGACCGATTTCAACCAAATTTATAACACACATTAGTATTGACAAATGGAAGGTCATGGCAACGTTTTCATTAATGAAAATCTTTCGGAAAAGTTGAAAAATTCAGTCGCAAAAATAGCTTTTTAAATAGAATGTTGTGTGTTATTGTTCCTGAATAAATTTTTTATTAATCAGAGAAAGCTTATGACAACGTTTTCTTTCGCAAACATTTTTAGGAAATGTTGAAAAATTAAAATAAACAGGGAGAAATGTTATTTTGAATGGAATTTTGTATATTATTGTTCCAAACTAGGTTCAAAATTTCTAAGTAGAAACTCAGAAAAATACGGAAAAATCTATAAAAATTTATTTATTTTTGGGAAATTCAGGATTTGTAATTCAACATCAAATCATGTGGAAAAATACAAAATTTTGTCACAAAAACAATTAAATTTTTACCTACTTTAAGAATTTTCTATATTCCGATTCTAAGAAAAAAAAAATCTTTTTTGGCTTTTTTTAGGTTTTAAATCTACTTTTTTTTGCACTCATAACCCTTAACGCATTTTAACATATATGTACCCGTATTGAGACGGGTTCCCATTCTAGTACTTCATAAATCTTGACATAAATCTATTTAAATTGCAAATTACGAAAAACAATTTTTTCTACTCTCTTGCATAAAGAGAGAAACGAAACATATTCATTACTGAAATTGCAAATAAAATATTTCATCACAGTTTATACGCATAAAGCTACATGTCTATAGTAATTCCAATCAAAGCGCAATTTATTGCAAATCTGTTAATACTAACATGTACAAAGTACACGATCATGCGAGGTTATGTGTGGGCTTTGTTCGTGCAGCTGACGTCAGTGCGGTTCACCGAAAACGTCTCTTGCTCGCTGCTATAAAAGTCGTCGCGTTATTATTCCAACTAAATTGAGTTTGCGCTATATATGTGTGGTGTAGTTAATTACCAACCGAATTATGCGCTCGTTGTGCGCTCGCGGTCGTCATGGAGCCCGCCAGCGCACTGAAAACCGAAGCCCGGCACCGCCATTAAAATGTTGACCTATTGACTCCTGGGCCGAGACTTTGCCCCCTGCACGCCTGCAATGGGGCGATCGCAGACGCTCATCGATAAGCCGGGCAAGCATTTGTCGTAAACATTTTTTTCCACACGAAACGCTGATAAATCGCTACCGCCATCGCATTCAGCCAACTCACCAACGTGTTGCTTCTTTCCGCGCTTTGGATTTTTTCTCGCTGCTCCGGTTTGGTAACGTCACAGCGTTGCGTGCGTATTGCGCATGCGCGTTGATCTTAGCGCGTAGGGTTCGCGCCGAGGGCGATTAGATGGCGCTGACAATTTGCGAGCTGTTACACGAGTGTGTAAGCTATTAGATATCTTTGTGTCAATATTGAGGCGTCCCGCGTACAAATAGTAAAAGCTGGGTGATAGCAGCCGCAAGTTCGAGATTATTTCCCCCAAAGTCATGTATTTGTTTATTGTTAATATCGCGCGTAGATGGACTTGAAATATGCGTTCGATATGGGCTATCAGCGGATGATTCGTTTGTTTCGGCCGGTTTTGATTACCAGGGAGGCGAATCCTATTGATATTGATATCTCTTATGTTGTGGTTGATTAAATAATACAAACACTAGAGGTTTTATTAGAAATTTGTAAAAAATTATGTTTGGTATTATTACCTTGATTAGATATTTTTAGCTATTAGATAATTTTTTGTTTGTTAGGTTTAAAGTTTAAATATAATTACACTAATGTGTAATTATATTTAGAGCAGATTAAATAAATTATGAAATATTAATTATTTTATTAAAATGTTTACTAATCCGTCTTTACTAATAATTGTTAGCACATTTTAATAAAATTGAAATAAACACTAGCTGATGATACATAACTCTTTTTAACTTTTCTTTATGAAAGCAGTCCATTCAAAAAACAACTTTTTATTAAAAATTGTATTTTCTTAAACATGTTGTTCTTTTTTTGTTCCAGAAAAGTAAATGTTTAAATACAAATTATCCTATACTGATCACAGACAACGCCAATTAAAAATAAATTATAAACATTGGTTTACTCGTTCTTAGGTTATGATAGGTATTATCGACACTACTCTCGAATTTATACAATTTTTACCCCTTGCTTTGTTTGGTTCTAAATATAAAATTACAGTTATATTTTGTGGATTCTGACCAATCCTAGTTGGTTTTGAAAATGTTTAGCTAATTTAACTATTTCTTCCTCCTTTCCTCCTCTCATCCTCTCACATACATTCTCATCCGGTCAATACAGTAGAATAAGCCTAACCTAGTTTATTCTAAATATAGCAAACCACATACAATTATTAATGCAATAGAAAAGTTACCAAAAAATATTTATTGTTGCAATTAATATATTAATACCTTCATACTTATAGTTCTTTATAATAATTATCGTTAGCATTCATTATGTATCCAAAAAATTTTAGAAAAAATATGATAATATTGTTTATGATTTAAGTATGAATACTCTATTAAATTTTATTCAACTTGATATATGATTAATTCATTCATTGAAATAAGTATGTATAAAATTAACAACAAAACTACTTGTTATTTTTTAAATACTGTCAAGTATAGCAACATTAAATAAAAACCAAAATCTTCAAAGAAGCTAGAATAACTATATGTAAATCAATTATTGTAAGAATTATTTGTGAGATAATTTTAGAATTGAATAATTTTAGATCGCCATTATCTGAAACTAAATAAATTCAAAGAAAGCGTATTTCCCCTACTCTTTGAAGCAGTCTGAGCCAGGTAGTACACATTTTTACCGTTGGTCAAGTAAAGACGACTGAAACAGATAGGCGTGTACAAACCAACGCGCTGCTAGCCTCTGATTGCGCCGACAACTATCTCTCCGCTGACTCGTGGCCATCGTGCGCAACTCTTTCGTCTCCCCACAAATTAAGCAACGGCGTACGAAAACCCACTCAAAACACGCCCATCCCATAACCGTTAAACATGTGCATTGTCCATAGTCCACTCTTCATGGCGCCCTTTATATTTCACGCAAATAATGTCCTAATAATTAAATTACTTATTATAAAAATAGATATATTCATATAAAGCTTTAAATAAACAAATAAAAATAACTTATGTAGTCGTACTAAAGATATTTTAAATTTAACTCCAATTAAGGAACAAACCCCAGTTAAATATGCTACTACTTTAAAGAAAACATACCAAAATATAGTACTAATGACAGTATAACACGTTGTGAGATGCTTCGTTCGCAATAAATTACTATGTTGGGCACGTTGTAATCAATTATTCTTTCTCTGAAGAACAATGTGGTCACGAAACGTTGAAATAAGACAACAGAACAAAAAGAAACTATCAGCAATTTAACATCTTCCTGCTGCCAACATATTTGGACCTTACAAATTCAGATAGTACTTATAAGTTTGACTAATAATATCCTAGGATACTAATTAAATATTTGAATGTTAAAAATAAATAACTATAAATGCATTTTGCCATTAAAATATCTACAATTAATGCAATGAAACTATAACAATTGGGACATAATTATAAAGTGAAACTTTGTTTCAAACTTTTGCGGTTTGTTCGGTACGTCCACACATTCGAAAACGTCCACAAAAGCCACGAATGTTTTCGACATCGACTTCGCATATGCATGTAACGTGCGCACGATTTGCATTTTTAATTAAAAATAGTAAAACCGCGATAATCTCCATGGCAACAGCAATTTCAATTACCCGACAGCATATACTACAGTGCAACCAACGGCAGTCATTTATAAAGTTGTGCATAATTCTGATGATTTTTAAAATTTAGTTATTAAGTGTGTTATAAAATGTTTTAAATAAATATTTTAAATCAAGAAATATAAATTTTTTCTCAAATTTTAAAAATATTTTCGAATATTTTTCTGTTTGTCAACCGTTAATATTCAGTTAAATATTAAAATTTTAATGTAACGAAATAATTCATATTTATGAACGCGAATTACCATATTTTGGAGAAAAACAAGTTTATGTATAAAATGGCAGCAAACTTCGACGAACATTCCTTCTGACCTCAATTCACAATAACTCACTCACTGGCGCACACAAGCACAACATCGCTGTTGGGATTTTCACCTACTCCGCGGCAGCGATTTTCCACGGCCGTGACTGCGGCGGCCATTTTGTGAGTTTCGACAAACGACCGACATGTACACACGCTCAATATAGCACAACAGCTCATACAAGCACCGCCGCAATTCGGCGGCTGCATAATCGATGTGGAAAAAATGCATTATTTATTTCCAGCCAACAGCGATCCACTCGCCATCATGCATTAGCCTCCGAAATACGCATGACGCAACACGCACACATTAGAATCACAAATTCGGGATTTACCATATTCTCGTATAATTCACACTCCATTTTTTTCTATCGACATCCAATTTGTGCGCGCCCAATAAAGCAGCCATCGCACACTTGCTTAGATTACCATAATTTATCCGCTGGAAAATATTCGACACATATTCGGCGGAATTTTTCATGCTTTGTGCCTTAATCATTCGCCTTAATCGCGCGAAAACACGTTTTTTATGGAGACGTTGTTTTAATTCGGTTATCCATCCACGATAAATTTCGATAAATCCGCGACACATTTCTGATGGACAAATCGCGGCGTTTGTTAATTGGCAGGTTGTTAAAGCGAGTCGAGATTTGGTGGTTTGAACACTTCGAAAGTAAAAATTGTGTTTGGGAGAAGAAAAGTGCGCGCTGCCGGAAAGGCGCTGCCACATCGACCTGGCGAAAATCCGCCTGCAACTAATTGTGAAGGAAAACACGGCGCACAAACACTGCGGGAACCTACGATAATATAATCTATGTATATAAAACTTATCTACTCACCATACGTTCTTTGATAATCGGGTTTCGTAGCCATGTTATCGGGTGCGCGCGACGGGCTGGCTCGCGGTGTGCGTGTGTTCGGGCGCAACGTAGATGCGATAAGTACGTCGTTGCCGCCGCCGTCGCCGTCGTCGTCGTTGCTCGTCCTCGTCGTCGTCGTCGCCGGCGACGTAACCGCGACTTACTCGAGCCTCGTGTGTGTGTGTGCGTGTGTAAGTGCGCGCGTCCGCGGAAGCGTAGGTCGAACGCGCACGTCGCGCTTATCACACACTTTGAAAAACGCGCCAAACTTCGAAAAAAACTTCTTTGCTTAGTGCAACTTTGTAGCTGAGCAACGGAGCAACACTCGGGTTTGAAGCACGCAGATACACTAAACTAACCCGGTGTTTTTTTTCGGTTGGTGGAGGAGAGAGGGAGGAACGAATATCCTTTCGCGGATGATCCTCGCTGGATGCGTGTAAGCGCACGCGTGTATGGCTGAGCTGTTTTTGAGGCAAGTGACTTACGCCGGCCCGGAGCTTTGTACGCGCACTGCCGGTTGGTGCGAGCGACGATTCGAACTGCTTCGTGCGCTCTTCGGCACCGGAACGACACGAATGCTGCCTGGAAACGTACTCAGCTCGAGCGCGCGACTACTGAAAAGCTACCACTACTGCATGTACGCGACATGCATTTATAATAATGTGCCTGGACTTGTGTGTATGTGACTCAGCGACTCATTTGTGGGATGTACTAACAAACGCTTGATGTAGTTGCTTGCTGGCTTTATTGGTGATTTTGTGGTAGTAAAACAAAATTCGATTTAAGACTACATTTTAAAGCTTACATTTAAAGCTTACATTTATAAATTGGCCATTTCGTAATAAAAATCAAAATGTTATTAAATTTGATTATGATTATAACTATACGAGTGTACATGTGTACATGCTAGTAAAAAAATAAATAATATTTTTTGACAATGCACATTTTTGCATTTGCTTGAATGTTACTTGTATGTCTTTTTAGTGTTAACTTGTAAATGTATTTAAAATAATAAAATTAAGGATAAAATACGTGCTATAATTAAGGTTGTCATGGTAGGTATAATAATAATAGTAGGTATAATATAATATATAATTACATGTGTTTTATGATAATGGTTATTAATTATATGACATGCTTGTAGGCAAAGTCTGGTTTTTCAGGGTTTAATTAATTTTTCAGGGTTTTGTAGACTGGATATGGTTATATAAGTTCGCTCTTAATACAATATAAATGTATAGGTATAAAGTACTCACACTCACACTTAGGAAATTTTACAAAACCACAAAAAAGCACAGAACATGTTCTTCATAACACGTTCTACGGAAATAGCAACTCGACAAGTAAATGTCACTTTAACTCGAATCCTAACACATAAATAACATTAACACACTACGCATACAGACACACAACTTTACAACACATATACCTGCATATAAGTACAATAGCTACAATGTATTTTAATTTAATAATATTGTAAAAATTATTTAATGTTAATCATTGTATTATTTCAAATATATAAATAAATGTATATTTTATATATTATACT
This sequence comes from Drusilla canaliculata, assembly GCA_027574885.2. NCBI lineage: Eukaryota > Metazoa > Arthropoda > Insecta > Coleoptera > Staphylinidae > Drusilla > Drusilla canaliculata. The sequence goes on along the minus strand of JAODGA020035154.1, from coordinate 5,422 downwards.
ATATATACTATAATACATAGTATAATATACTATATATTATACAATGACTAGATTATTTATTTTATATATTTTAGTAGTTATCAACTTTGTAGATATTTCTCCCAACTAATGAATAAAAAAACATATGCCGATAATACTTATAAACTATAATAAAGTTAATTAATATTGCCAAAACTTTTTATCCTTCCAATTCCATTCCTCACAATGTCACCAAAATTCATACAAATATTGATGTTTGTAAAGATCAAAAATCAAAGGAAGACTAGGCAAATAGCTGGGTTATAAGGTTTCCTATCAAAACAGTTTTGTTACTTTGCAAAATCTATTTGCAAAGTTAACGGACATACCTTTTAAAGATTTAATTTTATTTAAACCATTTTATTTCAACAAACAAACTAAAAAAATGTTTGAATACAAATTATCCAGTCCTGAACGGAGGCAAATCCAAGAAAAGACTAACAATAAAAATCAGTCTACTAATTCTTGAGTTATAAAGAACTGTACTAATAAATAGAACTTAATTTACTACCAGCTGCTGCAATAAAATTACAATTATAATTTGTTAATTCTGATAAATCGTAGTTAGCTCTGAAAATTATTATCGGAAACTATTATAATTAACTCTAGTTTTTTCTTTTTTTATTAATATATTTTTTACAAACTTTTTCTCATACATTTTTTCAACATTTTACTTTATACAAACTTTTTCTCTGCAAATTCAAACACAACAAAATGGAATTATCCATTCACATGAAAACATGAAAACGAGTATATTCTTTTTATTAGTATTACATTATGAAACCATTAACAAGTGAGAATCACCGTTATTATTTTAATTTTTAGCTTCCAATATAATACTCGTACAATAAAGTGAAATGAACATGATTGGTCACAACTGTTGATTTTCACATAGCAAATTATTTTAACATCTCAGGAAACAATGCAGGTTATTCTTTCACATTTAAAACATTTCGGAATCCATTTTGAGAACAATAACCAACATTTTCCCGTTCAGTGCCCAAACATGTCACAATAAGAATACCACAATATGTGTCATCATCATTTTGAAATATAATAAGAAATAATATAATAATAATTCTATTTTGCTAAAAATAGTACAATTTTATTGAAATATAATGCTTTTTTATTAAAATATCTTTTAAAAATCTTGATTGACTTGAAAAAATATGCAATCTAACAATCTAATGCAATCTAAAACGAAGAGAAGTGTATATAATAAATGTGTAAATTATGAATATATGTGCTATGCGTTTCTTATCAGTTCTTTTTGACTCAGGACCCAGCGAGAGCAAACACATGCCGATCAAATATGTACTCAACCGGCGACCCCGCGACTCCGCTATTACCACGCCAGAAAAATTATAGCGGAATGGATCAACACGAACACACAATGGCTTGAACTAGAAGAGCAAACACGCATTTATATACTGGATGGTACGCAGATGCAGCGCCTAGAAATGGGGAAATTTTATCATGACCCAACACGGATGTGCGTGGCGTATTTTTTCACATCTTGTGTTATCCAAAGTTCAGTGTTACTGAAAGTCATGTTTGTTTTATCAGATGTTGTGCGTGATTACAGGGGAGATTTTATACAAGTAGGTTTAAGATGACGGTGATAACGTGAAAGACACGTTTAGACTTCGCTTAGCGCATGTGCATGTGCACACCCAGCAAAACATTATTACTTAAAAACAAGCCTTACTTTGTTTTTTTACTTAGTTCACTTCAATATGTCATAATTATGCAGGTCATAAAAACTTCCACGTGAATTCACTTAATAATTTCAAGAATGTCAATAAATATTTTGCTTTTAACGAAGCTTAACATTTTCATTATTTTTAATACTTAGTAATCTATTTTCAGTATGGTATACAGTAAACTGTAAACATTGTTTTCGACCATCCGAAAACATCACTAATGACTTGTTTTCTCATGTACGTCAAAGGTTGTTTGTATTATCTTCGATATCTTCTAATCCCTGAATCCCTTCAGCAAATTTACGATCCCGCAGCGCAGGCAAACAAGGCATTAACTAACATTAAGTGTAACTGTTTCGGTAAGTAAGTGCATGTTTACATTCGAAGCTTTTTTGGCCACGTGTATTTTATCTAATGTTTTGGGATTTGTTTTTGTTACCACTTTCCCGACCTAAAACAACGCGCAATTAGGTGAGGGCCTATCAGGAGCGATAAACGGTTTTGTTTTACAAGCGCAGATAGCCGCGAATGTGCTGAAAACGCGATAAAGTCACTTGTGACGTCACATGGAGAAACGTGTACGTATGTCATCACTTGCTTCTTGATACTAGCGCTGATACCACGCCAAGATATCTAATCATGGTTGTTATTCTATCGGTGCATATCGCACCTCGGTAAACGTAAACATTAATGGGTGAGAGTGTCGTATTGTTTATTGTATTATGATAGTAGTATGTTAGATAAATTAAGGAATATTAAATGTTGCATTTATTATTTTATGACAGGTTGCTTATCTAAATTTTGTTGTTGCGTTTGTAATTGTGGTGAAAAGTCGGTATGAAGCAAAGTGTTTGCGAAATCGTAAGGAAAAGTTTAGAAATATGAAAAAAAGTAACAAAATTAAAAGAGTAAATCATTAAAATAGGTCTAGACGTTCTTAAGTTATAATAGGTCTTACAGACTCAACTTTATTTGTGCATTTTTTTAAATTTTACAACATTTCAAAAACTATATTTTATAAACGTATTTTTCTCACACTTATTACGATGAATGAACAGTGCAATATTAAAACAACATAATTTGTGCAAAAATACCCCAATAATACCACTTTAAAGTTTGATCTCGGAGTTGTCGAATTTACCGCCGTTGGAGCAGGTGGAAAATGTGAACGCCGGGTACGTTCTAACTGGTCCCAAGTTGTAAAACTTTACATGAGACCGAAAATTTTATGATGTTAGGGTTTATTAAATATATAGACAGGTTAGATTTATTTATTGTTAATTTAGTAAATATTAGATAAGGTAAGGGTAGGTTAGGTAAGGTGGACTTAGGTTAGGTTTATTCTTTTGGTAAGATAGTGAGAGTTAAGTTAGGTAAGGTTAGGTTAGGTATGGTACACTTAGGTTTATTTTTTTGTAAAGATATATATTTTGTTAAGATATATAACACAAATCTAACAAAATTATTAGTCGCTTCGAGGACTTTTTCATATTATTTGTTATTTTGGAAGACGAATGGAAGCCAAATTAAACAAACCCAAAAATTTTACTTTTGAATTAAAATTGACCGCACAAATTGAGCTGAGAAATTTGTTGTTTCAGATAAAATGTTTTTTTTTTTTTTTGACGAATTGCACCGTGCTCCTTGATTCAAATCTAAACTTATCAAGATAAGTTCCCTTTTCACCATTGTTGACTAAGTAGGTATATAAGAAAAATTGATTCACGCGGTATAATTATTATTCTAAAAGATGTACATTAATTTTCAATTACTATAAAAGATGTGTTTTTAGTTAATAATGCTTAAAATTAATTAAATGTTTTATTTTAAATATACTTTACTACTTTCAGGTTTTTGTAATAAAAATAACTTTAATTTATTAATCAAATTTGTTTGTATTATTTCTTATTCTGCAACAATTGAACAGCAAACTCAGTGGTTACGATTCTGGTATAAATCGTTACAATGTAGCATTATAAAATTGAATACTTGTATAACATAATGACGACAATATTTTTCAGTAAAACTTCAAGGCTAGAACAATGTGTACCGTTCTTAAATATGCAAAAAATACGTTGTTAGTGTAGAATTCCTATACATGCATTACTTTATAATGCTTATTGGAATTTAAGAAAAAACAATATACCTACAACGCACAACACAACTCATTACTGAAGTACAAACATGATTTTAGTCTTGAATTGTTGTAATCGTTTATATTGTTTGTTGTAATATTGCAATAATGCCTATCTTAATATGTTTGTATGTATAAAATTATTACATATTTTTGTTTATCAATGTTTATATATCTAGGTGCAGTAGCGGCTCGTGAATTTTTCTCTGGAAGTGATGCTTTTTCATATACATCAGTCGCTCGATTATGTGAACTAAGTCAAAATGTTGTTTACACTGTCAACATGCCTACATAAGCAAACGTAATCAAACGTTTGCTAATTAGTTATTAACGGGGTCAAGAATTAAAAAAATGGAAACAGTCTAGAAAAATTTTCCGGTCTATTAACTTTTCGTCAAACATCTAGTCAATTTTAGTCAATTTTGAATGTAACTATTTCGGAAATTATTTCTATTTAAGAGCTCAAATTTTTAAGAGATGTGTGTTAACCATCTGAAGCTGAGAGCATAATCTGTTTCAAAAGTTTTAAAAAAAGAGACCGATTACTTTTCCTGCCGCCGCGTCGATGACCTAACCTAGCCTAAACGCTGTACGCCACACCCCAATAATATTCTTTATTCAACTTTGAGTGTGAATTTCTCGTAAATTATTTCTATTTGGGGAAACAAATATTATAATAATTTATTTTCAAAACATATTGCGTCAGGATGTCCTGACGCGTTGTCTAAAACCAAAAGTGCTTTAACTTAAATTAAATTAAATTAAATAGTTGTATTGTTTACAACAACTAATTGTAGGTAACAGAGGAACAAATTATTTCTTATTTCTTCTTTAGGAAGTAAGATTCACTTTGCTGTTCGGGTTAAAGGCATGTTATTTAGATTATCACTGCGAGTTGTCGCTGTTTGGATTACTAGAGGTTCCGATTAAAGCATCATCGGATTAAAGTAGAAACCTTATTTAAGAATAATAAACTAAACCAAAAATTAAAAATGAATAGCAAACTATAAAAATGACAAGATAGATCAAGAAAATAGGTTTGGGTAGCAATAACATCAAGACCACCTCGGTGGCATAGTGGTATGTTCAATGACTACAATGCAAAAGGGCCTGGTTTCAATTCATGGATAGGTCAAAGAAAAAAGTGGTTCTTGTCAAATATTAACGAGGCGTTGTACTTCATTACTAGTGCCATTCGAACAAGGGCCCAACATACGCTACTGACCACATCAGTCGATGCGTTAAAATACAATATCAGGATAGCCACACAGAAGAAACTTATACAAAACATGCAAAGGAAAGTTAAAAACGTCGTCCAGTGCAAAAAATATTCAGTAAAAATAAGTAAAACATAAAACAATAGTACAAAAACTGTAAAAGGAGTTTATAAAACAACCAGCTGAAAAACCCGGTTTCACCCGGAATTTATTTTATTTTGAAATTTCAAAGAGACCTGACCTTTTACCTTCAAGGTCACCGTGAGATTATCAAATATATCAAGACTAAATATAACTCAACATTTGCTTTCTAATTACACCATACCTCATATAATTTGTCATTTTTAATT